>CM041776.1:403418567-403465975 GCA_023374045.1 Limonium bicolor | reverse complement strand
CTCCCCGGTTCCCCTATCCCATCGCTCACGCTTCAACACCCAACACCTGGTTAAGGCATCTCTATCCTCTTTCACCCATTCCCCTGGCTCCTCTTTGGTTTCCACCCACCCCGCCCTCTTATCTCTAGATGGAGCTCCCCCCTACCTGCCTAATTCGTCTATGTCCCCCACTATCCAATTGGTTCTTTCCACCCCATCATACTCTTGGAAAATCGTTCCCTCTAAAAGGAAAGTCCCCAAGGAAAATCCCCTTCTTTCCCAAACTGAGGACCTATTCCTCCAACTCGTGAACTCCTTCTCTGCTTTTGATCATGGCTCTGCTCTACCGGCCCCCTCCTTCCTTCCTTAACTCCACCTCATGAATATAGCAGTTTGGAATGTCCGGGGGTGTAATGACCACCCCAAAATCCGTGAGATACAAAAATTTGTCCAAATCAATAAGCTTTTTGTCCTTAGTCTCCTTGAAACTCATGTATCTTTTTATAACCATCTCATTATCCTAAATTATATATTTCCCTCTTGGAACTTCATCCATAACTATGCTTTGCATCCCATTGGGCATATATGGATTTTCTTTGACCCCTCCCTCATCTCCATTTCCCCCTCCATCAATCTGCCCAAATGCTAACTTGTCAAGCTACTCTCTTGGGTACTTATACCTTTACAATATCTATTGTGTATGGGAGGTACAACACAGTCCTTAGATCCCATCTTTGGGAAGAGATCTCAAACCTCAGTCGCATTGGCCTCTAGTTAGTTGCTGGCAATTTCACCAACATTCTCTATACCGAAGACAGGCTTAGCACCCGTACACCCTCCCCTAGAGACTCCCAGGATTTTGTGAACTGTGTTGCTAGGACTGAATTGCAGGATCTTCGCCACTATGGTCACTTCTATACATGGTGGAACAACCAACACACCATAGTGTTGGCAAAATAGTGGTGAGACTACTCTGCTAACTATGGGTAGTGAACCCAATCATTGTAGTACAACAAGGTCGTATCCACAGGGACTTCGTAACTGTCTAGCTAATTATAAGCTTAGTAAATGTGCAAGAGGATATATACAAAAGTGCATAAATGTAAATTGTTTTGGGAGTTTTGTTGGTTGGATAGATAAATCGGAAAACGAAGGAAAGCAGTAAAACTAGACTAACTAATCTAGGATAGGTGTAGCTCGGGATGGATATTTGCACCCGTCCTCCCTTTACTACCAATGGTCAATTCTCGAACTCATGGCTAAACAACGGGAACGCTAAACTAACTAATATCCTAATCAAGGTCTACTAATCCTAACCAACAGAATGGAACCTGGTGGATCTTCCAAGTACCTAGTCAATTGATGGCATTAAGCACAAATTCCCCTTAAGTTGCAGTGTAGTCTAATCTCGAAATCCTCGATATTAGAATGCACTGATTCAGTCCTCACGGTCTAGATTTCTATCTCAGAATCACATGTTGACAGAAATCCACAATAATGCTCAACTAATCGGTAGGCCAAACCAACCAGTTTAACACATAGTGCTAATTAATCAGCAACCTAGAATCTATCTCAGAATCTCATTTCAACAAATTCAAGGCAAACCAACCAATTTCACACAAAGATAACAAATTGGGCAAAACCCTCAACAAATCCCCAAATCATGGGTGACAAGTTCAAGAGCCACAAACACACAATCGTTATCGGTATTCAGCACACGAACTGAAATAAAACCATAAACGAGTTCAAGAATCTACAATGGAGTTTAGGGATTTTGGGGCAAAATCCCCAAATCCCAAGCTACAAGGAGACTACTCAAGCATTGAAGCTACAAAGGAGAGAAAGGAGGAAGAAATAGCCATTAATGGAGGTGGTTGAGCTCTTGAATGAGGTGAAATCCTCTCCTCTTCCTTCTCTTCTCTTCTCCTCTCTTTTTCTCTTCTTCTGTCGCCTCTACCGTCGCCTGGAGTCCAGGTCTCGACCTCCCTCTCTTTCCTCCTCTTTTCCCCTTTTAAAATCTGATTTCTGGGCAAATTTTACGACCGACCGGACTTGCGACCGGACTTGCAAGGTCGGTCGGAGTCAGTAGCGATTTTCGGACGCGTTTTTAAGTTCGACCGGACTTGCGACCGGACTTGCAAGGTCGGTCGATTCCAGTAGCTTGTAAAAACGCGAATCTGGGCAAAATTTCGACCCGACCGGACTTGCGACCGGACTTGCAAGGTCGGTCGGAGTCAGTATAACTTCAAAACGCTGTATCTTCTTCGTTTTAACTCCGATTTTGGATCCGTTTGCGCCCACGCGTTCCTCTCTTCGTCTACTTTACTCCTAGCTATGTTAATCCTCCTGTTTAAACAATAAATGTGTGAAACACCAATGAAACACAAAACTAGAGGAAAACAAGCTAGAGTGGAGAAATGAGCATGAAAAGTGTTGATTAAACATATGAAATACACCCCTAAAACATGCTCATTTGGACACTCATCACACCCCCACACTTACCTTTTTGCTTGTCCTCAAGCAAAACCAAGCACCCATGCAAGTAAGGAATGCTCAAGACTAACAAACACTAACATGAATTGTAGGATAAAAGAAGAAGCAAAAAGTGATTAAAACCTTTGAGGAGTGTGAACCATCTCTTAGTGGTGGCATGGGTGTGCTTAGGGCAAAACAAAATCTAGAGTTTCGGGGTATGATCCGAAGTGCTTCAAAGTTCTAAAGATTAGGTGACTTGGAGAGCTTTTACCATGTCCAACTTCTCTCAAGAATGGGCATTGAGAAGAAAACAAAAGGAAAAATAGATTTATGCAATTGTTTCACTTTTGCATAAGAGATGAGAAGATAAAATTTTGGCATCAAGCCTTTACATTTAAGAACACTCAACTCTCATTGTTGGTTAACAATGGCGTCTCACAAGTCCCTTGATGGATTTTCACAAAGAAGCACCCCTTAGCAATCCCTAAGAAAGAAGACAGAAGGAACCCCAAAGCAATAAAAATCCAACCATACAAGATCACTTGGCCACACCGCATGTAAAATGCTCCTCAAAAGCAATCAAAATGAAAAATTTAAGCATTTATCCCACAATTCATAACAGTATTTGTTCTTAATGAGAACAACTCACAACACAAGGGTCCAAGTTTTTTATTTTGGACAATCGCAAGATAAGCATGAAGTATTAAGCATTTAAGCACACAATTCACCGAAAAGGTCACTCCCCCACACTTAAATTGAACAATGTCCCCATTGTTCACCAATCAAAACCGGGGAAGGTTCCAGAAGACCTTTGCGGGAAGCAGACAAAAGGAAAATCACACGGGACACAAACAAACAGTATAGCACAGAAGCTATCCCCAGATTTGCAGGTTCAAAATTAGAGAAGATAGAACGAAAACTAAAAGGAACTAGTACTCCCCTGAGATTGCTATTGCTATCAGTTTGTAGAACTCCCCCACACTTGAGCTTCAGCCTCAAGTAGCGTAGCTTGATTGCGGTGTGGACTGGAAGTTGCACCCGCATAAAACACTAGAAGCAACCAAACTACAACTGGAGTTAAGGGTTAGCAAAAACAAAACCAAAGGAGAACGAAAACAAAAACAGGAAATAAAAATAATGGAGTCGTTGTGGGCAAATATTAAAGGAAGGGTGAAACGAGTACTCCCCGATAAGATGCGGAAGGAAGATAGGGTGCCCGCACAATTGCAAGTGGGAGGGGTCGTTGAGGTGCTACCTTCAATCGTTGGAGATGAAGGTCCTCTTGGAAAATTTCGCCAGAGGTTCCTTTGTAATTGTTCCTAATTCCATCCCTTTTTCAGAGGGGCTTACCTGTTTCCAAAATATTCACAACACATACGCCACCAATTGGGCGTAAAAGGGCAAGTCCAAAGAATGCCAAAATAGCCCATTATTGAAAACAATGCAAAATCTAAACTAACAGAATTTAAAAGACAGACACGAAATGAAATCCGGGTTGCCTCCCTAAGCGGCCCTTCTTTAAGGTCTTTGGCTAGACCATACCACCGTGAAGTCATCCGGGATCGAATATGAACGTTGAAGTCGGCTCAACGGGTGGGTTGGGCGGGCATCATCTAGCAATGAAGAACGACCCGGATCAAAAGGAAATGTGGCCTCAACACTTAGGATGTGAAAGTGTAAACTCCACCGATCATTCATCAGGTGGAAGTGTTGAGGTGGGTGATCCTTGGTACGAGGATCAAACTGTGGTGGAGCCTCCTCTTCAAATTCAAGGATGTAAACATCCTTATCTTCAGTGAGCGGTGCAGGGAGAACTCCGGAGCGGACTTTGTCTTCAATCTTTGGTCCGGATCAAAGGGAAGGTGGCCTCCACACTTAGCGGGTGTACGTTGAGCTTCCACCCAACTTCATTAGTGCACGGGTGGGGGCCTTGATCCTTCAAGTGAAGATCAAAGTTTGATGGCTCCTCCTCCTCCTCAAATTCGAGGATGTAAATGTCCTCAACTTCTTGGTGAGGCTCATGGGAAGAGCCTTGATGAAAATCAACTTCAGAGGGAGGTGGCTCCTTGAAGTTGATTATAGCACTCTCCTCTGATGGCTCGGAGGGAGGCGGCATCTCCTCCTCCTCAAGGTTGAGGATGTGTCCATCCTCATCTTCTGGGTGGAGCACAGAGAAGGAGGGGAAATAACGGTAGTTGACTTCAGAGGGAGGAGACTCCATGAAGTCAAGGTGGAAGCGGTCCTCTGATGGCTTGGCTTCGAACTCAGGCAGATGGTTGAATGACGTTTTCTCAGGTTCGAACGGGGGAGGTGATAGAGAGCAACTCAAGTCCTCAGTAAGGTGATCCACTTTATGAACCATTTCGCTCTCCGGTTGCTGCGATGCAAGGTTTAGTAGACCTTCCATCATCGCGTTCATCTCTACTAATTTGGCATAGAGCTTCAGTTGGTTCATGTCGAGGTCTTTTTCCTTAGTCCGCTGCTCCACTTCATGGACCATTTCACTCTCTGGTTGTTGCTCCCTTCGAGCTAGTGTAATGAGCTGGTTCATGTCGATGGTGTTCATTCTCGCACTAAGATCCTCCAGAGTGGGTGAATCTACCCTTGCCGTGATCTCAGAACAATAAGCACTCTTCTGGTCTCCTCCACTCTCTTGGCACCTGATCCATCGATGATGTCTTGTTCAGTGGGGTTTGGATTGACAGATAAGAACCGGTTCTCCATGAGAGTCTCCGATCTTGAGATTAGATCCTCACAAGGAGGGCATATGAAAGGATCCACACCCTTGACAATCAATGTATTGGTCGTAGGTTGCTCCAGAGGTGTAGCCGTAACAATCTTCTGCTTGATCATCAAGACCATCCATCAGAGATAGGTTCCTAAAAAAAAAGTAACACAAATTTATACACAAAAGGGGAAATAAAGGAAATGAAAAATATGCACAGAAACTAAACAGATAATAAACAGATAGTTGGACCGAAGTCCCCGGCAACGGCGCCAAAAACTTGTTGGCAAAATAGTGGTGAGACTACTCTGCTAACTATGGGCAGTGAACCCAATCATTGTAGTACAACAAGGTCGTATCCACAGGGACTTCGTAACTGTCTAGCTAATTATAAGCTTAGTAAATGTGCAAGAGGATATATACAAAAGTGCATAAATGTAAATTGTTTTGGGAGTTTTGTTGGTTGGATAGATAAATCGGAAAACGAAGGAAAGCAGTAAAACTAGACTAACTAATCTAGGATAGGTGTAGCTCGGGATGGATATTTGCACCCGTCCTCCCTTTACTACCAATGGTCAATTCTCGAACTCATGGCTAAACAACGGGAACGCTAAACTAACTAATATCCTAATCAAGGTCTACTAATCCTAACCAACAGAATGGAACCTGGTGGATCTTCCAAGTACCTAGTCAATTGATGGCATTAAGCACAAATTCCCCTTAAGTTGCAGTGTAGTCTAATCTCGAAATCCTCGATATTAAATGCACTGATTCAGTCCTCACGGTCTATTTCTATCTCAGAATCACATGTTGACAGAAATCCACAATAATGCTCAACTAATCGGTAGGCCAAACCAACCAGTTTAACACATAGTGCTAATTAATCAGCACCTAGAATCTATCTCAAATCTCATTTCACAAATTCAGGCAACCAACCAATTTCACACAAGATAACAAATTGGGCAAAACCCTCAACAATCCCCAATCATGGGTGAGTTCAAGAGCCACAAACACACAATCGTTATCGGTATTCAGCACACGAACTGAAATAAAACCATAAACGAGTTCAAGAATCTACAATGGAGTTTAGGGATTTTGGGGCAAAATCCCCAAATCCCAAGCTACAAGGAGACTACTCAAGCATTGAAGCTACAAAGGAGAGAAAGGAGGAAGATATAGCCATTAATGGAGGTGGTTGAGCTCTTGAATGAGGTGAAATCCTCTCCTCTTCCTTCTCTTCTCTTCTCCTCTCTTTTTCTCTTCTTGTCCCTCTACCGTCGCCTAGAGTCCAGGTCTCGACCTCCCTCTCTTTCCTCCTCTTTTCCCCTTTTAAAATCTGATTTCTGGGCAAATTTTACGACCGACCGGACTTGCGACCGGACTTGCAAGGTCGGTCGGAGTCAGTAGCGATTTTCGGACGCGTTTTTAGTTCGACCGGACTTGCGACCGGACTTGCAAGGTCGGTCGATTCCAGTAGCTTGTAAAAAGGCGAATCTGGGCAAAATTTCGACCCGACCGGACTTGCGACCGGACTTGCAAGGTCGGTCGGAGTCAGTATAACTTCAAAACGCTGTATCTTCTTCGTTTTAACTCCGATTTTGGATCCGTTTGCGCCCACGCGTTCCTCTCTTCGTCTACTTTACTCCTAGCTATGTTAATCCTCCTGTTTAAACAATAAATGTGTGAACACCAATGAAACACAAAACTAGAGGAAAACAGCTAGAGTGAGAAATGAGCATGAAAAGTGTTGATTAAACATATGAAATACATCCCTAAACATGCTCATTTGGACACTCATCACACCCCCACACTTACCTTTTTGCTTGTCCTCAAGCAAAACCAAGCACCCATGCAAGTAGGAATGCTCAAGACTAACAAACACTAACATGAATTGTAGGATAAAAGAAGAAGCAAAAAGTGATTAAAACCTTTGAGGAGTGTGAACCATCTCTTAGTGGTGGCATGGGTGTGCTTAGGGCAAAACAAAATCTAGAGTTTCGGGGTATGATCCGAAGTGCTTCAAAGTTCTAAGATTAGGTGACTTGGAGAGCTTTTACCATGTCCAACTTCTCTCAAGAATGGGCATTGAGAAGAAACAAAAGGAAAAATAGATTTATGCAATTGTTTCACTTTTGCATAAGAGATGAGAAGATAAAATTTTGGCATCAAGCCTTTACATTAAGAACACTCAACTCTCATTGTTGGTTAACAATGGCGTCTCACAAGTCCCTTGATGGATTTTCACAAAGAAGCACCCCTTAGCAATCCCTAAGAAAGAAGACAGAAGGAACCCCAAAGCAATAAAAATCCAACCATACAAGATCACTTGGCCACACCGCATGTAAAATGCTCCTCAAAAGCAATCAAAATGAAAAATTTAAGCATTTCCCCAATTCATAACAGTATTTGTTCTTAATGAGAACAACTCACAACACAAGGGTCCAGTTTTTTATTTTGGACAATCGCAAGATAAGCATGAAGGAGGGGAATAACGGTAGTTGACTTCAGAGGGAGGAGACTCCATGAAGTCAAGGTGGAAGCGGTCCTCTGATGGCTGTCTTCGAACTCAGGCAGATGGTTGAATGATGTTTGCTCAGTTCGAACGGGGGAGGAGATAGAGAGCAACTAAAGTCCTCAGTAAGGTGATCCACTTTATGAACCATTTCGCTCTCCGGTTGCTGCGATGCAAGGTTTAGTAGACCTTCCATCATCACGTTCATCTCTACTAATTTGGCATAGAGCTTCAGTTGGTTCATGTCGAGGTCTATTTCCTTAGTCCGCTGCTCCACTTCATGGACCATTTCACTCTCTGGTTGTTGCTCCCTTCGAGCTAGTGTAATGAGCTGGTTCATGTCGATGGTGTTCATTCTAGCACTAAGATCCTCCAGAGTGGGTGAATCTACCCTTGCCGTGATCTCAGAACAATAAGCACTCTTCTGGTCTCCTCCACTCTCTTGGCACCTGATCCATCGACTGATGTCTTGTTCAGTGGGGTTTGGATTGACAGATAAGAACCGGTTCTCCATGAGAGTCTCCGATCTTGAGATTAGATCCTCACAAGGAGGGCACATATGAAAGGATCCACACCCTTGACAATCAATGTATTGGTCGTAGGTTGCTCCAGAGGTGTAGCCGTAACAATCTTTTGCTTGATCATCAAGACCATCCATCAGAGATAGGTTCCTAAAAAAAAAAGTAACACAAATTTATACACAAAAGGGAAATAAAGGAAATGAAAAATATGCACAGAAACTAAACAGATAATAAACAGATAGTTGGACCGAAGTCCCCGGCAATGGCGCCAAAAACTTGTTGGCAAAATAGTGGTGAGACTACTCTGCTAACTATGGGTAGTGAACCCAATCATTGTAGTACAACAAGGTCGTATCCACAGGGACTTCGTAACTGTCTAGCTAATTATAAGCTTAGTAAATGTGCAAGAGGATATATACAAAAGTGCATAAATGTAAATTGTTTTGGGAGTTTTGTTGGTTGGATAGATAAATCGGAAAACGAAGGAAAGCAGTAAAACTAGACTAACTAATCTAGGATAGGTGTAGCTCGGGATGGATATTTGCACCCGTCCTCCCTTTACTACCAATGGTCAATTCTCGAACTCATGGCTAAACAACGGGAACGCTAAACTAACTAATATCCTAATCAAGGTCTACTAATCCTAACCAACAGAATGGAACCTGGTGGATCTTCCAAGTACCTAGTCAATTGATGGCATTAAGCACAAATTCCCCTTAAGTTGCAGTGTAGTCTAATCTCGAAATCCTCGATATTAGAATGCACTGATTCAGTCCTCACGGTCTAGATTTCTATCTCAGAATCACATGTTGACAGAAATCCACAATAATGCTCAACTAATCGGTAGGCCAAACCAACCAGTTTAACACATAGTGCTAATTAATCAGCAACCTAGAATCTATCTCAGAATCTCATTTCAACAAATTCAAGGCAAACCAACCAATTTCACACAAAGAAAACAAATTGGGCAAAACCCTCAACAAATCCCCAAATCATGGGTGACAAGTTCAAGAGCCACAAACACACAATCGTTATCGGTATTCAGCACACGAACTGAAATAAAACCATAAACGAGTTCAAGAATCTACAATGGAGTTTAGGGATTTTGGGGCAAAATCCCCAAATCCCAAGCTACAAGGAGACTACTCAAGCATTGAAGCTACAAAGGAGAGAAAGGAGGAAGAAATAGCCATTAATGGAGGTGGTTGAGCTCTTGAATGAGGTGAAATCCTCTCCTCTTCCTTCTCTTCTCTTCTCCTCTCTTTTTCTCTTCTTCTGTCGCCTCTACCGTCGCCTGGAGTCTAGGTCTCGACCTCCCTCTCTTTTCTCCTCTTTTCCCCTTTTAAAATCTGATTTCTGGGCAAATTTTACGACCGACCGGACTTGCGACCGGACTTGCAAGGTCGGTCGGAGTCAGTAGCGATTTTCGGACGCGTTTTTAAGTTCGACCGGACTTGCGACCGGACTTGCAAGGTCGGTCGATTCCAGTAGCTTGTAAAAAGGCGAATCTGGGCAAAATTTCGACCCGACCGGACTTGCGACCGGACTTGCAAGGTCGGTCGGAGTCAGTATAACTTCAAAACGCTGTATCTTCTTCGTTTTAACTCCGATTTTGGATCCGTTTGCGCCCACGCGTTCCTCTCTCGTCTACTTTACTCCTAGCTATGTTAATCCTCCTGTTTAAACAATAAATGTGTGAAACACCAATGAAACACAAAACTAGAGGAAAACAAGCTAGAGTGGAGAAATGAGCATGAAAAGTGTTGATTAAACATATGAAATACATCCCTAAAACATGCTCATTTGGACACTCATCACATAGGCGCATCATCGGTAAAATTGATCGAGTCCTTGTCAATGAAAATTGGATTTTGGCCTTCCCTACTAGTTACGCCTCCTTCCTGCCCCCTCTCGTTTATGACCACAGCCGCATGATTATCCCTATGCCCCAGTGTACTCCCCATAGGAGAGACTTTAAATTTGTTAACCTTTGGACTAACGACCCCTCCTTCGTTCCTCTAGTTCACGATGCTTGGAATATCCCTCCTAAAAGGAGCCGTCTTTACACTATTGTTACTCAGCTGCGTCACCTCAAATCTAGTCTCTCTGTGCTCCATAAATTAGAGTTCGGCTCCCTTATGGCCAAAGCCCAGTCCATAAGAGATGAGCTAAGTGATATCCAATGCAAGATGGACCGTGATCCCTGGAATCCGATTCTTATTGCCAGTGAGAAAGCCCTTAGATATAGACTCCTTACTAGAGACCACCATGAGCTCCTTTCCCTTCACCAAATATCTAAAACCCGCTGGCTGAAGTTGCTGACTCAAATACTACCTTCTATCATAGAGCCATCAAGGCGAGGAAAAATAATAATATCATTGCTTCCATTGTTAATGACATTGAGGAGGTCCTTAGTGCAGCCGCTGATATTAAAGATTGTCTGCTTGCCCACTTTAAACGCATCCTTGGTACTACACCTACCCTCCAATGCTCTCTTCAAGACCTCAACCTGGATAACTCTAGGATCCTTGACCAATCTAAATGGGCCCCCTACTAGGCCAGTTGAGAACAACGTTATTAAAGTTGCCCTCTTCTCCATTGGCGATGACAAAGCCCCCGGGACGGATGGTTACATGGCCAAATTCTTCAAAGCAGCTTGGGATATCACTGACAATGATGTTTGCTAGGCTATCAAAAGTTTTTTTCATAGTGGAAGACTTCTTAAACAAATCAACTCCACTCTCATCACTTTTATCCTAAAATCTGATGTCGCCTCCTCCCCGTGGGACTATAGGCCTATCTCGTGTTGAAATACTCTATACAAAATCAGTAGCAAAATTCTAGCCGAGAGGCTCAAAGATACCCTACCCTACCTTGTGAGTTATAGTCAAGGGGCCTTCATCAAAGGGTGTCTCATCTCATATAACATTCAGTTTTGCTCATGCCTTATGAAACATTATCAAAGAGCTCATATCTCCCCTCGTTGCATGATGAAGATAGAAATTAGAAAAGCCATTGACTCTATTGATTGGAACTTCCTTCAGGACACCCGCATCTTCATAAATTTCCCCCAATCTTTGTCAACTAGATCATACAATGCGTGACCTCCACCTTCTTCTCTGTTAACATTAATGGTTCCCCCTCTAGTTTTTTCAAGGGTGAGCGTGGGTTGAGGCAAGGTGACCCTCTTTCTCCGTACCTGTTTACGCTTGTTATGGACACGCTCTCTCACCTCCTTGACCAGCTCCACCTTTCCCATTCCTTTCGCTACCATCCCTCTTGTAAATCCCTTTGCCTTTCCCACCTCGTTTTCACTGATGACACCTATTTATTTTATAAAGGTGACCAGGATTCTATCTCCCTCATACTCAGTAAAGTCAACCTCTTCTCTAACGCCTTTGGGCTTAGGCTTAACCCATCAAAATCTGACATTTTTCTTGGCGGTGTTAGCCTCCCCTACTGACGTGCTTTATATCCCCTAATCGACAACATCCATAAGACTATCTCATCCTGGAGTGGTAAATCCCTCTCCTTTGTGGGTTGGCTCTCCCTCCTTCAAAGTACTCTATTCGGTACAGTTGGCTTTTAGGCTTGCTGTGTTTCTATACCAAAGAATTTCATCAAGGTCATTATCAAGAGCTTTTGCTCCTTTCTCTGGTCTGGGGAGGCAGATTCCAATGCTACTCCTACAGTGGCTTGGAGTGTCATATCTACCAAAAAGCAATACAAGGTCCTCGGGCTTAAAGACATTTATAAATGAAACATGTGCTTCATGCTTAAAACCATCTCGTCCATCACTAATGATCCCAAGCGCCTATGGATTCAATGGATTCATAACCTTTTATTAACAAGATGCAACATCTGGGTGGTTACTACTAAAGGGACCCTTGGTCTTGGAAATCAATCCTTCATGCTAGAGATTGGTGGATCACCAATGTGGATCAATCGCTGATGCCTCATCTCTCATGATCTCCTACCCTACCTGTCCTCAAGTTAGCAATTTTTACAATGATGTCTCCCGTCCCTCTAATCCTTTTACCTGGTACAACATATGCTGGAAAACTTGATCGATCCCCAAAGCCAAGTTTATTATATGGGTTACTCTGAGAGGTAGACTGAAAACGTGTGATAAACTCAAGTCTTGGGGTATCAGTCTTGCTAACAGATGCTGGCTCTGTGAGCATGCTCTCGAGACTAGTCACCAAGATTTGGTGGAATACATGTGATTGGCTGGGTCTCCCTACAAACAGGACTAGCCTCAGCAGTTGTTCATCTTGGATCCCCCGCTACTGCAAGAACCGCCCGATCGACTTGGTGGAAGAGCTGCCAATGCAATATACTACATTTGGATGGAGAGATGCAAACTTGCCGTGGTGAGCGTAGCTAGGAACCCCGCCTGCATTGCTTCAGACATCATGGTCGCCATGAAAGCTATCATTTGGTCGAAGATAAGGGATCCTACTACAGATTTTGACTGGTTAGACAGGGTGTTGGGCTCATAGAATTCGCTATAGTGGGATTATTTGCTTTATTTCTTCCTTCTATTTCGTACATCCCTTGTTTGAGGTTTTTTGTGGGCTCTATACCTCCTTTGTATGGTGCTAGGGAAATTTTGTATCCCACATCCCCTTAGCCTTTTTGTATATCCACTGATATCAGATATATAGGTTATCCTATGTATCCCTATGTACAACCTCTATTTATTAATATATCTTTACCATTTACAAAAAAAACATTTCATCAATTCTTCACATAGGATTTAGTTATCTCATCTACTAATCTTCTACAACTAAAAAGCATGCAATGATTCCTATTTAGTTGACAATACACTTAATTTCCATGGTGAAAGATGAACAACTCAGAGATGACATTCTTCTATTGTATTTCAACTCTCAACAAACGTGAAAGTTCATTATTTTTTTTATAAAGATCAACCTACTTTCACTAGTAAAAAAATGGTCTGAGAACCTATTTCGGCGGTTGTACAACCACCAAATTAGACACTCTTTTTCAGCGGTTGTACAACCGCCAAAATAGACACTCTTTTTCGGTGGTTGTTAGCTAACAACCGCCAAGATAGGAGCATGTTAGAACAAAAAAAACATAATTCGGTGGTTCTTAGCTAACAACCACCGAAATAGGTGTATTTTATTTAAAAAATATTGCTTTTTGCCTCGTCTTCAAGAAGAGAATGAAGGTGGAGGCTCATAGTAGAGCTTAGGGTTACAAATTTACAATATGTAAAGAGAATGAAGAGAGAGAGAGAGAGAGAGAGAGAGAGAGAGAGAGAGAGAGAGAGAGAGGCAAGGTTAGAAAAAAGAAGGCAGAAACACGGTTTTTAAAAATTTTCATCGAAAAAACTGGTAATGGGAAAATTAGGACCAAGAAAACATCCTATTTTGGCGGTTCTTAACTAGCAACCGCCAAAATAGGGCCCCAAAAATTTTGTATCTTAAAAAAGACACCTATTTCGATGATTCTTAGCTAGATTACAAAAATAACATAATAACATAAGACACGACTGACATGTAAAAGTTCTAAAATCTCAAGCTCGGTATCGCTGTGAAGGAAAGAACTTGGGCATGAGGAGCTGGAGGACATATTTGGAAGCCCAAAACCAATATACATCAGCTCCAAAGCCTCAAAATTGGTGTCTTTGATGAGGATAGATCTTGTACGGGCGAGTAAGAGCACGGATTTGGAAGCCGAACGCCATATTTTTCCATACAACAACATCCACCTTTATTAAATCTACATGCAGAAGCTCTGGGGCCTCCAACACAGTGATAAGTGGTAAAAATATGCATTTATTAGGTTTATATTCACTGGCATTTTACTTGGGTTATAACCCATTTTCACCACTTTATAGAGCAGTTGGTAACTATTAGTGAGCTTATACATTTTGGATATGATTTAGATAAAAAGTTCATTGGAGCACAATGGAATGATGAAAAGGAGTTGTTTGGACGCTTGAACGAGACTTGGTATGTGTGTCACGAGGGTCAAGATCAAGACGGGACCAAACGAGAGCAAACCATGCATTTTAGAGCATTTTGAGCTATGTCCGGGTATGTGTCCAGGTCTACAGACCCGGGGCAACCCTTTGCAGAAGTCTCTGCTAAATATGTGCATGGTCCAGGTATGTGTCCTGGTTTACAAACCTAGACCGACCCTTCGCAGAATTCTCTGCCAAGTTTTCACTCTGGTCTGGATTTGTGTCTGAGTCTATAGACCCGGATCAACCCCACTGAAGCTTCTGCTGAGTTTTTGACATGGTCCGGGTTTGTGTCAGAGTCTACAAACCCAGACCACACTACTACCAAAATTTCTGTCAACTTTTCACCCTGGTCCGGGTATATTTCTGGGTTAAAGACTCAAACCAGTCATCAACACACCAGATCTAGCCACGACAGTGTGGTCATGGTTAATTAACCGAACGCAAACCCGTACCACACATAGAGGCGCGCCTTGAACTCGTCAAAACATAGAAAAATGAGATTTTAATCTCATTCTCTTCACTTGCTCGTTCAGATTCGTTCCAGACGGAAGATGACAGAAGAAGGGAAAAAGAAAAGAAAAAGAGAAGAAGAAGAATAGAAGAAATAGGGGAGCATCTCACCTCATTCAAATCTCAACCACCATCATTAATGGCTATCTCTTTCTTCTTTCTCTTCCTTGTTGCTCCAATGTTTGAGTAAACCTAATTTGTTCCTTGGATGAGGGTTTGACCCCAAATTCCCCCAAACATGATTGTAATACCAAACTTGCTTAATATAGCTTTTTTTATCTCTTTAGTTTATTGATTTTGCTTGATTGATCATCTATGTGCATTTATGGTTTCTCCTAATTTCATAAATTTGTGAATTAGGGATTTGACCAAAAGAGAGATAAACCCTAGATTTTGCCCTCTTTAATTAGTTGGTAAATTCTATTGCAATTGCTAAGGATTAGTGTTTAATGCTAATTGGTGATTTAGACCTAACCTAATGGGAGGATTTATTGAGCTAATTAAGAGTTAACTTTATCTATGATTTTAGTGAAGTTGTTAGATTAGTCCTAATAGACAAATAGAGCAAATTAGGATTAAAACTAAGTTTGGGGAGCATTTGGGTGATACCACTTTTTTATGGCACATTTCCACCCAATCCTTCAACACATCATTTTAGTTTAACTGTTTTTTGTAATTGTTATCAAACTAAAATACCAAGCTCGCCTCTGACTAAACCCCCTTTCATTTAATTGCTTTCCTTACTAGATACCGAAACTAGGGAGATTATTCTCTCAATTTTCTAGAAAAACGACAATTTTATATACTACTACGGTTGGGCATATTTAGAACTAGCATCATTTTTTATTTCTACATTACACGGTGTCACCATGGAGGATAGATCTCGAAATAAGAGGAGCTAGAACATAAAATCCAAACCCTAAAACCGACATGCAAGAGCTACCAAGCCACCAACACGGTGTCAATGAGGAGAATGTTTCTCAAAATGAAAGGAGCTGGAACATAAAATCTGAACCCCAAAGCCGACATGCAAGAGCTCCGAGCCACCAACACGGTGTTGATGTGGAGGATAGATCTCGGTAGGGAAAATTGGAGGAAGGAATGAGACATACAGAGAGATTTTAGTTGCAGAAAAAAGCTTATGAACTGTGTGGATAAACGAAAGGAGACGACAAGAAAAGAAAAAGAAGAAGAGATTAAAGATGAAAGAGAAAGGAGGAGTGAGCACTCGTCTCTCTCCCCCTTCAGTGCGACCGGTAAGATCGTTATTATTTTAATCATGAATACTCTCATCCACACCTTCCTGTTACAAAATGAAATCAAAATGGGTTGGAGTGAGAAGCTCTCTCATCTCTCTTTCATTCCCCGTACTTTCCTTTGGCTTTTTCTTACTTTCTTCGCCCACACTTACGACAAACCTCTCTTTCATCACCTTCTCACCGTGATGCAATTTCAACAAATCATTTGACCTTTGGCAATATCTAGAGCTGAAAAGCACATAAATTTGCGTGATAGCTCGACTAAAATATAAAAGGCTGGTCAAATCCCTTCTTATATTAAAAATCTGCCAACTCGATGCTCGATTCCCTCCCCTTAGAGATTTACAATTCTGAACCTCATGGATTAAATATCAATGTCAAGTTTCTTTGGGCGAGTCTGCCCTTTTTCTTAGTCCTTCCTGATTGCGGCAATTGTGGACATTGAGGCTATCTCAATGAATTTTGCCTCTATGCCAAGAAAGTAATGCAACACCCCAATTTGAAAGCACAGGAACGCACCAGCTTATCAATCAAATCCTGGACCAACAAGTGATTACTTCATGTGATCACTATATCATCAACATACACAAGTATAAGCACAGAACCTTGAGTAGTGTGTCAGAAAACAGTGAAGTTTCAACCTTACTGCATCCAAAGTGAAGACTAAATAGATTGGAGCACAACTTTTCAAACCAGGCTCTCGGTGCCTGTTCGAGACCATAAAGAGACTTTTACAACTTATACACAAAATTTTCTTTTGATTTTTTAATAAAGCCAGGTGGAAGTTCCATATAAATGTCTTCTGACAACTCACCATGAAAACACACATTTTTGACATCTAGCTGTCGAATTTCCCACTTTTGAGTAACAAAAAATGATAAAACAGTTCTTATGGTAGGAAACTTGATTACATGGCTCCTGAAAATCAATTCCCAACACTTGATGAAAACCTTTGGAAACCAATCGAGCTTTAAGACGCTCAACAGATCAATCTGCTTTGCACTTTGTTCGAAAACTCACTTGCATCCACAACATTCATGTTAGCTGTTTGGGGAGCTGAAACCCAAGTATCATTGTGTGCAAGAGCATTCATCTCCTCTTGCATTGCTTGCAACCAACGCGATCGAGGATCTAACACTTACTAGTGGGATACTAATAACAAATTGACAACATTGATACAACTATTTACATAGTTGGCATAAGCCAAGTCACACTAATACAACAATATATCTAACACTTATAGGTATAGTCCATTCTTAAGTGCTTGTGCATTCAACACTCAACTATGTATTACAATACTGATAATGATAGGTTTACTAGTCTTGTCGATATATATATATATTAATTTTTTACATATTAGACTATATTCATATAAATAATTTTAATATTTTAAGAATCAACAGAGTATATAATCCAAATCGTTATCTAAAATTTGGTTTTTTGAGTGATTTATGATGAATTATACTATTCCATTTCTTGTACATTATATTTATTATAAACAAGAAAATATAAAATGCAATAATATTCCATTTACCCTTCCACGCTATCTTTCAATTTTAGAGAACCATTTTAAAATAATGCAATATTTGGATAAGCAAAAAAATATAAAATGATGGCGATTGTTAACTATAAATTAGACCAATACCTCCTCTCTAGTAAATTATATTTAATATAAACAAGAAAATATAAAATGCAATATTTGTACTATTCTATTTACCTTTCCACACTATCTTTCAATTTGAGAGAACCATTTTTAAAATAATGCAATATTTGGATAAACAAGAAAATATAAAATGATGGCAATGGTTAACTATAAATTAGACCGACACCTCCTCTCTAGTACATTATAAACAAGAAAATATAAAATGTAATATTTGTACTATTCCATCTACCCTTCCACACTATCTTTCAATTTGAAAGAACCACTTTAAAATAATGCAATATTTGGATAAACAAGAAAATATAAAATGATGGCGATTGTTAACTATAAATTAGACTGATACCTCCTCTCTAGTACGTTATATTTATTATAAACAAGAAAATAAAAAATGTAATATTTGTACTATTCCATTTACCCTTCCACACCATCTTTCAATTTGAGAAAACCATTTTAAAATAATGAAATATTTGGATAAACAAGAAAATATAAATTGATGGTGATTGTTAACTATAAATTAGACCGATACCTCCTCTCTAGTACATTATATTTATTATAAACAAGAAAATATAAAATGCAATATCTGTACTATTTCATTTACCCTTCCACACTATCTTTCAATTTGAGAGAACCATTTTAAAATAATGTAATATTTGGATAAACACGATAATATAAAATGATGGCTATTGTTGACTTTAAATTAGACCGATACCACCTCTCTAGTACATTATATTTATTAGGGAAAATTACGTCCCCCACCCATGACGTTTGGTGAAATTACACACCCTACTCACGAGGTTTCAAAATTTACTTTGCCCACGTACATGGTTTCCTCTATTTTACATATGACAAATTTTTTAATATTTGATTAACTTAAAAGATGATTAAATGTTGTCCAAAATTGATGAAACTTTACATGAACGATGTTAAGGTGTTATATTTTGGTCTAGCGTGAAATCCAAAGTTTTTTAAGCTCATATGTGATCCGTGGGACCCAATGAAACATGTTACATATCAACATGTCCAATTGACTACATGCAATCTACAGACATTCAAGTCCAAGTGTTTAAGGATTTCTCATAACTATTGATGTTCAAAACTGAAAGAAGATGCAAATCCAATCGAAACTGGAGATGGAGAAGTGCCTAGCTTCTCTATCTCCATCTCCATCCATAAGTCATGAAACTTATCAACCGAGCGATCTGGTACCACTTTATCTTCATATAGTCTCTCATGCCACCATATAATCGACTAAGATTCCTCTTCTCCTCCTCATATAACTCTTCTAGAAAACTGTTTTCTTCATTCAAGGTCATTGTAACACCCCTACTACGCACATAACATTACTTGAAATCGTAGCGGAATTAAACAACTAAACAATAACTAAACGATTCGGTGCTACAACGTCGTTAACCACCCACGTGGTTAACAAGGCAGAATAAATACAAGCGTATCGGTCTGATGATCAGACTCCCGAGCATAGAACTAATAACTTTAATACATCAACAAATACCGAGTTTGTACTACATCCATAAACGTAACTGTACATCACAAACTGTCACTGTGAACTGTAACGACTATCATCGTACTACAACGGTACCAAAAATATATCGCCTCGGGAGCACAGGCGCATCCCGGGCACAACATAAAAACAACCAAAAGTAATCCTGCATCCTAGAATCTAAAGCCATTCCGCTTCTTCGATCCTCATCCTGCAGTAGTAAAAGAAATATGGAGCCCCCGAGGGGGTCAGCAACCCTTGGCTGGTATGGTTAACGCGCAGCCCATCGACTACCGGGATACACGAACTAATTGTCATGATGACATGCATTCATTTTAAACATAAACATATATATATATATATATATATAACATATATATCATAGCAAAAATTGCATCAACACATACACATAAACATTCCTTTTAGGAAGTGAACCAACAGTTAGTTCCCATGGAGAGCCTAGAGATGTTGCCATACTCATGCTAAGCTCGTTACATAACTCGTTACCGTCCTGTTAGATTGAACGGTAACTTAACACAAGGTGCCTCGGATATAGTGATCCAAGCACACCGAAACCAAACATAGTATGCCCCTGTGGCCCGACGTGAGTCAGTAAAATAGCCTTGGTTAAGCTAAAGGGAAGGTTGGGAAACCAAATTGGAAAACAACCATAACATACAAAGAGAATCGAACCGGTTATGACATCGACTCCCATACTCACACGCGTGGCCGGAACAGACCGGACTCCTCACTTCCCCCGTTAGCACTTGTTAAGTTCAACATTGAACTCAATGAACAAATTCACATACAATAGGTTAAGTCTTGTTAGACACACACAAGGGAAGAGAGAGTCATACTTAACAATACAATATATTAACAACTGTAAACTCATTACATGACTTAAGTCTTACAAGGTCATAAACACACAGAAAAACAAACAACACATAAGCCGGTGTAAACCGGTAGGCAACAGACTGCAAGAAAACCATACCTTGGTCCTTGCTTCGATTGATTTCCACCGTAGGTCACTCCTATACACGTTTAAGAAGTCGGTTAATTGCTTACTAACTTCAAATTTACTAAATGTTTAACATGATTATGACATGTTTTAATGCCCAACTTATCCTTGATTACCTACACTATACCCCCTAGGGTTTATTACTTAGCCATACTTTTATGTTTTTTTTTAAGTTTTTGGTCTGTCTGACCCACCGTCCGACCCACCAACTGGGTCGGACCCTTCCAGTAATCTTCGGTTTTGAAAACTCTACTTGTCCGACCCAGTCCGACTCAACCAACGGGTCGGACCATTCCAGAACATTTACCGTCCTATAGAACCACCGTCCGACCCCAAGTCCTCTGGGTCGACCGTTCCAGAACATCTTACTGGCGTCTAACAGAGGCCGTCCGACCCAAACTTGGGTCGGACCCCTGGGTCGGACGCCACCAGAACATGTCAAAAACTGTTAAATCTTCACCAAACTTCTCCTAAAGCCTCCTAATGTTTCTTAACATCATTTGGTACCTTACACACCCTCATACAACATCCATGAAACTCATTTTCTATCTCCTTAAACACTTACTCATTTCATACCAAAATTCCTAACACTTATGATTTCCTCCTTGGTTTTCTAAGTGTGTTCATACCTATGATACCACTATGCCAATAATGTTTCCTCACCACTACAACATCATATCCCAAGCATTTTTTCTTCCTAACAACCCTTGAACATCTTTACAGTTTATAGCTTTCCATGCAACAATCACTTCATCCTTTTTCACCAACAATGCACAATCCTAAATACAATCTCACCATCTTGAAATGTCCCAAAACATTCTTTTGCATTCTAAATCCTCTAGAACCTTGCCTAAGCCCTTTTACATCTTAAACACCTTAATGCATGTTTCTTCCACTAGTTGAACACTTAACCATTCTAAACATTTCCTAACTTACCAACTCATTTTAAATCCTTAGAACTTCTTGTTTATTACCTAAATTTCGACATAGGTTCTCCTGAACATTACTAAACCAAAACACATTATTTTCACATTAAACAACCAAGAACACTAAAATCCATTAAACCATTCTTATCACAAACTTCACTCATTTAGCACTACATCACAATATAGTGCATTTTAAATTCTTGGCACTTAGGCCCTTAAATAACATGGCTCTTAGGCCCTTAAGATGCATAAATCATAAACACTGAATTTCCACAATATATTTGCCTTTGACCTGCAAATCACTCAACAACACATGCCTTTTACTAAGCCCTTGAGAGCATTTTTCTAAGTCATTCACCATTGGCTCCTTAAATCATTTTCATAAGCAATATAAGCTCATTTCTACTAAGACTTTAAACCACATTAGGTTAGCATATTTACCTCTTTTCCTCACAAACTTCTTTCTGTTTCCTTGACTAAATTGGAAAGGTTTTAGTTGCTTGTCAACTTCTAAACATTATACAAATGATATAATGAGTATACAAGCTTTTGCTTCATCTCATTGTAAACCCCAGTTACATATATTATTTTAAAGCATTAAGATGATTGTTTTACCTTGGAATGGAAAGAGAGTTTGGATATGTAGCAAGAGAGGACTCCACCAAGCCCTTGGAAGATTCAAATGAAGCTAAAACACAAGGTAAGGACACCATCAATGGTGATTTTCGGACACACACAAACATGAAGGAAGTGTTATTTTCTTTGAGTTTCCTTACCTAGAAGCAAAGGAGAACAACAATATGTGAAAATGAGCTCAAGCTCCTCCCATGGAGATTCTTCTTGGCACCGAAATGGAGCTCTTGATTTTGAAAGATAGAATTGAAGAGCTTGATGAGAGGAAGAGAATGGTGGTCTTAGAATTTATTTGGCAAAATGAGCTAGAGATATAAGTGGTCAAAGATGAAAATGATGTTGGTGTTGCTGTAGCAAACCGTGAATGAGAGCAGAAGAAGAGGTAGAAGAGTTGAAGACGTGTGAATGAGGAGGGAAATGAGAGAATGAAGATTGTTTTGCTTTTAAGAATATTTATATCTTAAAGTAAATAGTAACCATTAGTCATCATTTGTTCACTTAATAACTTACATGTGTGTGACTCATTACTACAAAAACCGGCCCCCTTTATGTTACTAAGGGTATTTTAGTCTTTATTGATCAATTTAATTACTTATATAAACATATGTTTACAAACTAGCTTATTTTAGTTACTATTCACTAAAACAAGGCACATATATGTGAAATTTTTGATTTCCCATTGATATAGACTTCCAAATGTGATACTAAGTAGTACACATATTAATTAAAGAGTAATGATGGACATTTAGCCATTCAAAACTCATTTACAAGACAATTTTTCAAAAATGTGCTTTAAGACTCCTTAAAGCACATTTTGTGTTTTAACTTGTTTTCAAGCTTGGTTTTCTTTGGTAATTGGTTTAATATGTTCATTAGTATACCACTGAGGTCTTGGTAAGTTCATTAGGTCTTAACCAGCTTATCCCAAGCTTAGAGCACATTTTGGCCTTTATTGACCTTAAGCATTATTTGTGTTTTCTATGGTTAAAATTGTTTACTAATGTTTCTAAGACTGTTTTTAGTCTTACCACACCTTATTTTAGTGTTTAAACAACATAACTAGGTTTGGGGTATTTCAATCTACCCCCTTAAAAGAACTTTGTCCCCAAAGTTCATACTTCCACATATCCTAAATATTAGAACACGGGAACACATATCAACAATACTTCCAAACAATATTAACAACATCTTTACATAACATCGGACACAAGGTCCAAACAACAAAACATCACAACATCATTCAGACTCAGCGGTCTGTAACATAACAGGGTAACAACATGACAACACAACACAGACAATGTATCCAAGTACATGTCGTACACACATAACCGAAACGGCTCTACCCCCCTTAAATAGGGGTACGCCCCGTACCCTATACATACAAACGCTAAGAAGTAAACAATGACGGGTACTTCACCTTCATCTTATCTTCCAGCTCCCAAGTGGCCTCCTCAACATCCTGGTTAGACCAGAGAACCTTCACCAGTCTCACTGACTTATGGCGAGTGTCTCGAGTCTTAGTATCCAGAATCCGTACCGGAGTCTCCACTGATCGCATGGTCGGCTCTAAAGTTAGCCTTTCAGGCTGAAGTACATGAGACGGATGAGACATATATTTCTTCAACTGGGACACATGAAATACATCATGTACCTTGCCCAGCTCAGCGGGTAAATCAAGTCTGTAAGCTACCGGGCCGATCCGCTCCGTCACAACATATGGTCTCACATATTTTGGGCTCAACTTGCCTTTCTGGCCAAAACGAAATACTTCATTCATGGGGGATACTCTCAAAAATACCTGATCGCCCACGGCGAACTCCAAGTCACGTCTGCGCACATCCGCGTACGATTTCTGTCTATCCTGAGCTGCCTTCATGTTAGCCCGGATCTGGCGAACTTCTGCCTGAACTTGTTCCAGGTACTCTGGTCCTATAATGACCGTCTCACTCGACTCATCCCAGCATAATGGCGAGCGGCATGGTCTACCGTACAAAGCCTGGAAGGGAGACATCTTGATCGAAGCGTGGTAACTGTTGTTGTAGCTAAACTCGATCAGATGTACTTGTCAATCCAGTGGTCTGAAAGTCAAGTGCACATGCACGTAACATATCCTCAAGTGTCTGGATGGTGCGCTCACTCAGACCATCTGTCTGTGGGTGGAACGCTGTACTTAGCTTCAGCTCGGTACCAAGCGCTTCTCGTGTGGATTTCCAGTACCTGGAGAGGAATCTAGTATCCCTGTCAGACACGATAGTCTTCGGTACCCCATGGTGCCGAACAATCTCTCTATCAAAGAGCTCTGCAAGTTTTGCCACTTTCCAGGTGTCCATCGGTATGAATCGAGCCACCTTGGTCAGTCGGTCAACAATAACCCAAATCATATTCAGACCTCCCCTTGTAGGCGGAAGCCCTACTACGAAGTCCATAGAAATATCATGGAACTTCCACTCAGGCACTGGCATTGGTTGTACCATACCACCAGGCCGTCGGTGCTCAAACTTGACCTTCTGACAAGTGAGACACCTCAACACATAATCATTCACATCCTTTTTCATTCCAGTCCACCAAAATAACGTTTCATACCCTTATACATCTTTGAAGCTTCGGGGTGAATCGAAGTCGTAGAACAGTGGGATTCACTCAGTATGCGCTCCTTCAGCTCAACGCTACTCCTCGGAATATACAGTCGGCCATTCAGCCTAATCAGGTCATCATCGTGGAGTCTGAAGTCGTACTTCTGACCCTCGAATGTGCCATCAATAAGCTTCTGTCTAATCTCCAACATATACTGATCCGTCATCTGAGCACTCCGCACCTCTTCAACCAAGCTAGTATGAGAGACCAGCGAATGGAGAGAGTGTGCTCGGCGACTCAATGCGTCAGCTACCACATTTGCCTTACCCTCTTTATACTGTAGATTAATGTCGTAGTCGTTTAGAAATTCAACCCACCTTCTTTGTCTCATGTTCAACTCCTTCTGAGTGAACAAGTACTTTAAACTCTTGTGGTTAGAATAAATTGTCACACTTACCCCATACAAATGATGTCGCCATATCTTCAGTGCGAAGACAATGGCACCCAATTCTAAGTCGTGGGTAGGGTAGTTCTCTTCATGCTTCTTCAGCTGTCGGGAGGCGTATGCTACGACCTTCCCGTGTTGCATCAACACACAACCCAAACCTCTGCCTGATGCGTCGCAATAGACCTCAAAACCATCTGGACCGTCTGGTAAAGTCAGGACTGGTGCAGATGTCAGAGCATCCTTGAGACTCTGGAAAGAACTCTCACAGTCATCTGTCCACTCGAATGGAGCATCCTTCTTCATCAAGGAAGTCATCGGCTTCGAGACACTGGAGAAGTCCTTCACAAACCTCCTATAATAACCTGCCAGACCGAGGAAGCTCCTGATGTCGGTAACTGTCTTCGGCCTAGGCCAGGTGCGCACTGCATCTATCTTTGCCGGATCAACATCGATCCCAGCTTCAGAAATCACATGGCCAAGAAAAGATACTTGGTTCAACCAAAACTCACACTTTGAAAATTTAGCATATAGCTGATTCTTTCTCAATGTTTACAACACACTTCTCAGGTGGCTTTCGTGCTCACCTCTCGATTTCGAGTACACAAGAATATCATCGATGAAGACTACCACTGACTTGTCCAATTGATCTTGGAACAAGCGGTTCATTAAGTCCATGAACTTGGCTGGTGCATTGGATAGACCAAGTGGCATAACCGTAAACTCATAGTGTCCATATCTGGTTCTGAATGCTGTCTTCTCAATGTCACTGTCACGGATGGCAATCTGATGGTATCCGGATCGTAGATCTATCTTGGAGAATACTGATACCCCTTTCAACTGATCAAATAAATCATCGATGTGTGGTAAAGGGTAACGGTTCTTCACCGTAACTGCATTCAGCTCTCGATAGTCAATACACAGGCGGAGGCTACCGTCCTTCTTCTTCACGAAGAGGACCGGCGCTCCCCATGGTGAAACGCTAGGGTGGATAAACCCCTTGTCGAGTAGGTCTCTCAGCTGCTCCTTGAGCTCAGTCATCTCTGCTGGAGCCATACGGTAGGGCGCCTTCGCAATTGGTCCGGTGCCCGGAACCAAATCAATCTCAAACTCAACTTCCCGTGCTGGCGGCATGCCCGGCAGTTCCTTAGGAAATACATCAGGAAACTCCGACACTACCGGCACATCAGGACTAAACTCTGGGTCTCTCTCTATGTCCTGGACATAGCAGAGGTATACATCACTCCCTCGTCGTAATTCACGATACATAGCCATGGCGGTGACAATCTGAGTCGTAGGCTCCCTGGGCCTCTGGCGGTAAGATATGGTAACCCCAGACGGACTCCGAAGAAGCAGACGATGCTCGGCACACAGGATTCTGCCCTTGTACCGCTCCAACCAATTCATCCCGACAATCACATCAAAACCAAGTCCGTCGAACTCTATCAAGTCGATCGGAAACTCTTCATCTCTGATCCGTACAACAACATCTCGGTGGTAGCGGGTACACCTGATCCGCTCTTTCGACGGGAGAGTGACTAGGAAGCCTGGCATCTCATCACCGTCTAACCCCAGCCTCTTCGCAAAGATAGCGAAATAAATGTATGTGAGGCTCCGGAGTCGAACAAGATCGAAGCGTCCACGCCATTGACTGGAAAGGTACCGGTGAGAATTGTGCCGCTCTTGCCGGCTTCTGCCTCATTGCAGACACTCAGTATACCTCCCTTTCCGAGAGCACAGCCTAATTCATTGGCAAACTAATAAGTATTTGGTAACAACACGGTTGACATACTTCAAACAACTCCACTTTATTCATTAACACACTCTTTTACATCATACGTTGGTTTACACTGTTGACATAACTAATACATACAACATCTTTAACATACACTGGTTCAACACATCACATAATTATACAAGGCTTTAAAACTGTCTGAAGGTCAAATTCAAACGTCCGGGTTTCAAGTGTGTGGCATTGATCACTGTCGATGGTGCGGTATTCAGTTTGATCTTCTTGATGCCATGGTATAGCATCCTTGACTGCCCACCCATGATTAACACATCTCCTTATTTCAACACTAGCTTCTTTGCGAGATCAGCACGCTTCTGCTCGCCGTACACAAACACTGCGGTGTCACCAATGGACCAAGACACCACGGGTACTCCCTTAATTAGAGACTCGGGTGACTCGTCCTTATCTTGATGTAACCCTAACCGTCCACCTTTCTGGTAGAAGTTCACAATACACAGATCTGCTGTCACATTGGGAATTGAATCTGTTTCAACTTGCTGAGCAATTCCCACGATGTGGTTAATGACCGCAAGGAACTCCTCAGGTATACTTGGTACAGTTGCTCCATCTTCAGCTCGCACTTCTTGATATGTCTTGGTGTAAGGGTTCCAGTCCTTACCCATGCACATCATCTTCAATTTCATTCTTGATCCGCTCGGGTATTCGGGTGTGTAGAAACCTCCAGGTGCTGCTCCTAGTTCGTCGCATCGTCGGATAATGTGGATTTGTGCTTCCGGTGTCAGGTATCCATTTAAGAGTATCATACCTGGTTGGATGACCTGACATTGCTCCATTGGAAAGTCGGTGATGCTGATGGTGTTTTCTTCAGGGTTTGGTGTGGGTGGGATTGGATAGCAAATATTGAAGGTTCCTAAGTTTTCAATTTACCTAATTAGGTGTTCTCACATTATACTTTAATTCTTTACTCACATGGTAGTACACTTGGACTCACTAACACACACATGCATGAAATACGGTATGCAATCACTTATTTTACTCAATAGTTTAGGCGGTACCTGGTCTAGAAGAGGGCCCTGGCGCCTCAGACCGGTCCACCACACGCAGGGTGGCCTTGCTAGGTCCCGACCCCTTCCCCTTCTGGGAATCTGTGTACCTCTGATCTAGGGGTGGTTGATTCGCCGTCTTCGGGCCATCGGTGGTCGCGGTGGCCTTACCCTTCCATTGCCCCTTAGGCCTGTAGTTTCCGCTGTTCGGGTTCTGCCAGCACTCATAGTCGCGGTGCCCCATCTTCTTGCAGTATTGGCACTGCACATCATTACCCTTGCAGTCCTTGCCGGGGTGGTCTCCGTTACACCACTTACAATAGTAGTGGCGCTCCGGTCCAGAGCCCGTGCTAGCTGCTAACACATCGCACACTCAGTACATACTTCACAAGTTAATAACACACACTAGATTTCGGTATTGAAATTTATTAATTACCCTTGGGTGGGTAAGAGCGTAAGGGCTTGGCCGCATACGCGTAGGTGAGCTGCAGAGGCTCCTCAGCAGTGGTGGTCTGGGTCTGGCCCTTGCCACCCTGTTGCTGTCCTTTCTGGGACTGGGGGTATGGCTTCTTCTTCTTTCCTCTCCCTTGCCCTTGCGTGCCTTGGCCCTCGCTCATGGCCTTGCGCTTGAGCGCACTCTCCTCGTCCCTCAGACGGACGGTGATCTCAACAATTGCAGCGGCATGGTAGCACTCCTATATTTAGGGTGTTAGTTATGCCCGCTAAACAAACTCACATCACATTAACATACCATACATACTCATTCACTTATACTGTAGTTCATTACCTGCAAGGTAGTATACCCGCTCGGCCCCATGCCGTAGCGTAAACGGTAACTCAACCCGTTGTAAAAACGGTTCACTAAAATCCGGTCCGAGTAACCCAGATCCGGTAGCAGATGGATGAGTCCGATAAAAGCGGTGTAGTTCTCATCAACTGTCATCTTGTCTCCCTGTCTCAAACTGTCAAGCTCTAGGCGCTTGGCCTCCTGAACGTGAATCGGGTAGTACTTGGCTCGCAGCAGGGTCGTGTACTCCCTCCACTGGAAGGTAGGATCACCAACTCTTCCCTCCCTTACCAGCTTCCACCATGTATGAGCCGATCCCTTCAGATAGTAAGCGGCTAGTCGGACCTTGACACCAGCAGGAACGTCCAAGGTCTCGAAAGCGGTCTCCATCTCGGAGATGTACGCCTCCAGCTTACTAGGGTCGGTCTCCCCACTGAATGACGGGGGTCTCAAATCCGCCAACGCCTTGACCCAGTTGGTCTCGCGCGGCTGTGGTTGCGGTTGTGGCCCTTGTTGACCCTCACCGCCTTGCTGCTGCTGCATCGCAGCTAATAACTGTGGGACCATCTGGGCTACGGCGGCCGCAACAGCGTCGGCCATGACTTGCGCTGTAGGGTTCTCCCCCTGGTTCCCGGTACCACCAATACCGCGCCCGCAGCCTCGACCTCGTGGTCTACCTGACATCTGAATTCACATGAACATTTATTAGCACTGTGCTTGCACACTTATCGGTCCAACGGTTGTAACATCTTCCCGACAAATAGGTATCTCCACACTTAGTTAGTGGTTAACCTTCTCATAACTGCTTTCTTAGGTAACTATGGTTAGGTTTCCTAACTCGGTATATCCCTAAGCTCGGTATTCTAGTCATCAGAGCGATACTTCGCTCTGATACCACTTTTTGTAACACCCCTACTACGCACATAACATTACTTGAAATCGCAGCGGAATTAAACAACTAAACAATAACTAAACGATTTCGGTGCTACAACGCCGTTAACCACCCACGTGGTTAACAAGGCAGAATAAATACAAGCGTATCGGTCTGATGATCAGACTCCCGAGCATAGAACTAATAACTTTTAATACATCAACCAAATACCGAGTTTGTAACTACATCCATAAACGTAACTGTACATCACAAACTGTCACTGTGAACTGTTAACGACTATCATCGTACTACAACGGTACCAAAAATATATCGCCTCGGGAGCACAGGCGCATCCCGGGCACAACATCCAAAAACAACCAAAAGTAATCCTGCATCCTAGAATCTAAAGCCATTCCGCTTCTTCGATCCTCATCCTATAGTAAAAGAAATATGGAGCCCCCGAGGGGGTCAGCAACCCTTGGCTGGAATGGTTAACGCGCAGCCCATCGACTACCGGGATACGCGCAGCCCATCGACTACCGGGATACGCGCAACTAATTGTCATGATGACATGGCATTCATTTTAAACATACAACATATATATATATCATAGCAAAAGTATTGCATTCAACTTCACACATAGTACACAATAACCATTCCTTTTAGGAAATGAACCAACATAGTTAGTTCCCATGGAGAGCCTAGAGAATGTTGCCATACTCATGCTAAGCTCGTTACATAACTCGTTACCGTCCTGTTAGATTGAACGGGTAACTTAACACAAGGTGCCTCGGATATAGTGATCCAAGCACACCGAAACCAAACATAGTATGCCCCTGTGGCCCGACGTGAGTCAGTAAAATAGCCTTGGTTAAGCTAAAGGGAAGGTTGGGAACCAAATTGGAAAACAACCATAACATACAAAGAGAATCGAACCGGTTATGACATCGACTCCCATACTCACACGCGTGGCCGGAACAGACCGGACTCCTCACTTCCCCCGTTAGCACTTGTTAGAAGTTCAACATTGAACTCAATGAACAAATCACATACAATAGGTTAAGTCTTGTTAGACACACACAAGGGAAGAGAGAGTCATACTTAACAATACAATAATATTTAACAACTGTAAACTCATTACATGACTTAAGTCTTACAAGGTCATAAACACACAGAAAAACAAACAACACACAAGCCGGTGTAAACCGGTAGGCAACAGACTGCAAGAAAACCATACCTTGGTCCTTGCTTCGATTGATTTCCACCGTAGGTCACTCCTATACACGTTTAAGAATGTCGGTTAATTGCTTACTTAACTTCAAATTTACTAAATGTTTAACATGATTATATGACATGTTTTAATGCCCCAACTTATCCTTGATTACCTACACTATACCCCCTAGGGTTTATTACTTAAGCCATACTTTTATGTTTTTTTTTAAGTTTTGGTCTGTCCGACCCACCGTCCGACCCAACCAACTGGGTCGGACCCTTCCAGTAATCTTCGGTTTTGAAAAACTCTACTTGTCCGACCCATGTCCGACTCAACCAACTGGGTCGGACCATTCCAGAACATTTACCGTCCTATAGAACACACACGTCCGACCCAAGTCCTCTGGGTCGGACCGTTCCAGAACATCTTACTGGCGTCTAACAGAGGCCGTCCGACCCAAACTTGGGTCGGACGCCACCAGAACATGTCCAAAAACTGTTAAATCTTCACCAAACTTCTCCTAAAGCCTCCTAATGTTTCCTAACATCATTTGGTACACTTACACCCTCATACAACATCCATGAAACTCATTTTCTATCTCCTTAAACACTTACTCATTTCATACCAAAATTCCTAACACTTATGATATTTCCTCCTTGGTTTTCTAAGTGGTGTTTCATACCTATGATAACCACTATGCCAATAATGTTTCCTCACCACTACAACATCATATCCCAAGCATTTTTTTCTTCCTAAACAACTCCTTGAACATCTTTACAAGTTTATAGCTTCCCATGCAACAAATCACTTCATCCTTTTTCACCAACAATGCACAAGTCCTAAATACAATCTCACCATGATCTTGAAATGTCCCAAAACATTCTTTTGCATTCTAAATCCTCTAGAACCTTGCCTAAGCCCTTTTTACATCTTTAAACACCTTAATGCATGTTTCTTCCACTAGTTGAACACTTAACCATTCTAAACATTTCCTAACTTACCAAACTCATTTTAAATCCTTAGAACTTCTTGTTTATTACCTAAATTTCGACATAGGTTCTCCTAGAACATTACTAAACCAAAACACATTATTTTCACCATTAAACAACCAAGAACACTAAAATCCATTAAACACATTCTTATACACAAACTTCACTCATTTAGCACTACATCACAATATAGTGCATAATTTAAATTGCTTGGCACTTAGGCCCTTAAATAACATGGCTCTTAGGCCCTTAAGATGCATAAATCATAAACACTGAATTTCCACAATATATTTGCCTTTGACCTGCAAATACACTCAACAACACATATGCCTTTTACTAAGCCCTTGAGAGCATTTTTCTAAGTCATTCACCATTGGCTCCTTAAATCATTTTCATAAGCAATATAAGCTCATTTCTACTAAGACTTTAAACCACATTAGGTTAGCATATTTACCTCTTTTCCTCACAAACTTCTTTCTTGTTTCCTTGACTAAATTGGCAAGGCTTTTAGTTGCTTGTCAACTTCTAAACATTATACAAATGATATAATGAGTATACAAGCTTTTTGCTTCATCTCATTGTAAACCCTAGTTACATATATTATTTTAAAGCATTAAGATGATTGTTTTACCTTGGAATGGAAAGAGAGTTTGGATATGTAGCAAGAGAGGACTCCACCAAGCCCTTGGAAGATTCAAATGAAGCTAAAACAAGCAAGGTAAGGACACCATCAATGGTGATTTTCGGACAACACACAAACATGAAGGAAGTGTTATTTTTCTTTGAGTTTCCTTACCTAGAAGCAAAGGAGAACAACAATATGTGAAAAGATGAGCTCAAGCTCCTCCCATGGAGATTCTTCTTGGCACCGAAATGGAGCTCTTGAGATTTTGAAAGGATAGAATTGAAGAGCTTGATGAGAGGAAGAGAATGGTGGTCTTAGAATTTAATTTGGCAAAATGAGCTAGGAGATATAAGTGGTCAAAGATGAAAAATGATGTTGGTGTTGCTGTAGCAAACCGTGAATGAGAGCAAGAAGAAGAGGTAGAAGAGAGGTTGAAGACGTGTGAATGAGGAGGGAAATGAGAGAATGAAGATTGGTTTTGCTTTTAGAAGATATTTATATCTTAAAGTAAATAGTAACCATTAGTCATCATTTGTTCACTTAATAAACTTACATGTGTGGTGACTCATTACTACAAAAACCGGCCCCCTTTATGTTACTAAGGGTATTTTAGTCTTTATTGATCAATTTAATTACTTATATAAACATATGTTACAAACTAGCTTATTTTAGTTACTATTCACTAAAACAAGGCACATAGATGTGAAATTTTTGATTTCCCATTGATATAGACTTCCAAATGTGATACTAAGTAGTACACATATTAATTAAAGAGTAATGATGGACATTTAGCCATTCAAAACTCATTTATAAGACAATTTTTCAAAAATGTGCTTTAAGACTCCTTAAAGCACATTTTGTGTTTTAACTTGTTTTCAAGCTTGGTTTTCTTTGGTAATTGGTTTAATATGTTCATTAGTATACCACTGAGGTCTTGGTAAGTTCATTAGGTCTTAACCCAGCTTATCCCAAGCTTAGAGCACATTTTGGCCTTTATTGACCTTAAAGCATTATTTGTGTTTTCTATGGTTTAAATTGTTTACTAATGTTTCTAAGACTCTTTTTAGTCTTACCACACCTTATTTTAGTGTTTAAACAACATAACTAGGTTTGGGGTATTTCAGTCATGAAGTGGGCCAGTAATTTGTTAATCACCACCGGACTCTGCTTCGTGGCAGCCCCACATTCACACCGTTTTCCTGTGCACCATCGGCCAAATTCACCTGGCTTTTTATCCGATTTTCTCTGTGATGTTTCTGAAGATCAATACCACTCGGTCTCTGCTGATCTCAGAATCCCACATTTTTCTGTGTCATCCCCAAAGTTTTCAGTGTCGTCCAGTTCTGATTGTTTGATCTACTGAAGCTTCTACAACATACTAGTCAAAGGTGACTAAAGGAAAATGAGAGAAGGAAGGTCGTGAAGGAAAAGTTGGTGGGCCCGTCCAAGTTCAATTTTTTTATAAAATAGAGTGGAAATTACAATAATAAAATACGAGGGAGAAGGGGCAAAAAATGTAGAGGGATACTAAAAATAACTACAAGAAAGAAGCTGTAAGTAGAGGTCTCTAATATGCCCAATGGTGGTCATAGATTTCCAAAACATTAGAGGGTTATTTGGAACGCCTGACCGGATAACAAATTAAAAAAAATGTGAAGGAACTCAAAATTTTGATTTTGGTATTGGTAGAAACGTAGATAAACTTCTGGGTGGATGTTAAGGTAAAAGCAATATGGGGAAGGGGACGTCAGGCAAGCTGGCTAGCGTCTCAACACAAGGCAAACCAGGGGGGTTGGTTATTTCGTGGAATAAGGAAATTATTCAAGTAAAAGGGCATAGTATGTGGGAACAATAGTTAGTAGTTAATATTTGTCTTGACCTCTGGCAATTTTGAAGGTATAGTAATAATTTTTGTGTGCAGTTCAATGTAGGAAGTGAAAATGAAGGAGTTGTACAGGGAAATATCCATATTGAAAGCCACGGGAATTCAATGAGGTGGTGTGGTTGGAGAGAGAAGTGGAGTAGAGAGCAGATCTGCATGCAAACACATTCACTGCATGTTGACCATGCCGTAATGCTATGTCTTCGTAATTAATACACCTTATAGTCATCTAATATTTGCACCCTGGGTTATACGTGCTATAATAATATAACATTTTAAAAACATAAAAGCCTCAAAACACTTAATCCCCATTTAATTTCTAACCAAATTTCACCATAACTACGTGGTTATATTTGTATGCATGCCCAAACGCATTATATTTCACGCCTAATAAACACATTAATTCCCAAGTCCATTGTACAACCAGCAAGTAAAAATCAGCACATAGTACAACAATAGATTCGACAATTTGGTTTGCATGCAAAATTAATCCCAAACATACACTTAATCCTAGCTAATAAACACATTAATCCTAAATAGAGCATGTATGTTCCTGCTGAACAAGTTTGGTTTGCAAAATTACCTAGCAGAAGAATAGAGGCGATAGAGCGCGCATGTATGTTCAGCGCGCATGTATGTTCAGCGCGCATGTATGTTCCTTTCGCTAGTTGGGGTTGTAAAATTAATGTAGAGAGTGAAGGCCAAGAGGTGCGCGCGACAGGCATGTATGTTCCTGTTCGCGTGATTTTGCAAAAATTAATTACCAATCGTAGAGTGTATGAAAAATAAGGATATGCATATATATATATATACCTGTTCTTAGAGTTTGCGCGCAAAATTACCGAAAGAGAGGCGTCAACCGATCGACGCATGCATGTAATTCCTTCACCAGTTTGGGTTGCAGATTAGAAGATAGAATATTGAAGATGGCGCGCAGTATCGGGAGAAACAAGAAGAGGCGCCGTGCAGTGGCGGCGATGGTAACGAACTGGTAATTTCTCGTGGGCTCAGTCGATTCGATTGAGAATAGCTTAGAGAGTACTTACAGAGAGCGATGGGTAGCGGAACTGTCGATTTGTTTGAGAGAAGACTAGAGTTACTGAGAGTGGGGGAGGGATATTTCGGGCGAAAATTTTAATAATTTAGGTTACATTAAGAACGCTTCACTTAAGAAGCGTTCTTTATGCTGAGCATAAGTAACATAAAGAACACTTCTTAACTGAAGTGTTCTTTATGCTGAGCGTTCCAAAGACATAAAAACGCTTCCTTGGTGAAGCGTTCTTTATATGTTACTGAAGACGCAGAGAGCAAGAAAAGAGAAAGAGAGAATGTATCTTGAATTGTATAACTCGTTAACTGATTATACAGGGACTGTTTACATATATATAGAGCATAGAAAACAGAACACTAGCTGTCTTAACTAAGACTATCTTAGTCAACATTAGTCAACACTACTAGTTACACTATCATTCCCCTTCAAGCTTGGTGGGCAGAACTGAACACCAAGATTGTTTCTGAAAAATTCAAAGGGTTCTGTTGGTAAGCTCTTAGTAAACACATCTGCAATTTGTCTCTTGGTTGAAATGTACCGCGGCTGAATGCTTCCAGCAACAACTTTTTCCCTAACAAAGTGATAATCAAGTTCCACATGTTTAGTACGGGCATGAAGAATAGGATTCTCAGCAAGACGAAGAGCACTTTGATTGTCACTGTACAGAACAGGAACATTAGGAGACTGAATACCAATATCATTCAGTATGAAGCCAACCCAAGTGATTTCTGATGCTGCTGCAGCCAGGGCGCGATACTCAGCTTCAGCGCTGGATCTTGAAACTGTCGGTTGCTTCTTTGAGGCCCATGATATACAGTTGGAACCCAGAAAAACGCAGTAGCCTGAGGTTGATCTCCTTGTCAGATTACATCCTGCCCAATCTGCATCAGAGAAGGCTGTCACATTGAGAGAAGATCGATTTGTGATTTTAATTCCAAGGTCTTGTGTTCCTGAAAGATATCTGAGAATACGTTTTACACTTTGTAAGTGCTCAGCTGTTGGTTGATGCATAAACTGACAAGCAAGGTTAACAGCATGTGAAATGTCCGGTCTGGTGATAGTTAAATACTGCAAAGCTCCAACCAGTTGTCTGTATTCAGTAGGATCTAACAGAGTGTTAGAGCTTGAATTAAGATCATGCTTGATAGACAGAGGTGTGCGATTGGGTGTAACTCCTACCATGTTGGCTTTCTTTAACAAATCTCTGATATACTTTGTCTGTTTAAGAAAAAGACCATCTGATAATCTGTCAACTTCGATACCAAGAAAGAATCTCAGAGAACCAAGATCTTTAAGAGCACACGCTTTTCCCAGTTGGTCTATCACTCCCCTTAGAAGAGTAGAATTACTTCCTGTGATTATTATGTCATCGACATAAACTAGCACAATAATGCTTCCAGTCGTAGTATGAAGAGTAAACAGAGAAGTGTCAGCCTTGCTGCACTGAAAACCAATCTGATACAGAAAAGAACTCAACTTATTAAACCACGCCCGTGGAGCTTGTTTAAGCCCATAAAGTGACTTATGAAGTAAACAAACATAATCTGGATGTTCTGTGTCAGTGTAACCAGGAGGCTGATGCATAAAAACCTTTTCAGACAGATCACCATGGAGAAAAGCGTTTTTCACGTCTAACTGCCTGATTTCCCAGCCCTTGATAACAGCAACAGATAAGACTAAGCGAATAGTGGGTGTTTTGATAACTGGACTAAATGTATCAGTAAAGTCGACACCTGGAACTTGATGAAAACCTTTGGCTACAAGTCGAGCTTTAAGCCTTTCAACTGAACCATCAGGATTACGTTTTATTCGAAAAACCCACTTACACCCTACCAGATTGACATTTGGAACAGGTGGAACAAGAGTCCATGTATGATTATGAGTGAGGGCATCCATTTCTTCCTTCATTGCTGCGCACCATGCTGGAGAAGCTAGAGCTTGTCTCACTGTTTTTGGTTCAGTGAGAGCAGCTTCAATAGTGTTGAGTGCTAGAGCACTTTTGGATCTGGTAATCATTGGATGAGTATTGACTGCTTCAGAAGGCAGGATAATCGCTTCATTGTCATTCTCAGCAGGTGAACCAAGATGCTCAGTTTCAATTGGAGAAGACTGAGGAATTGAGCCAAGATCAATAACAAGATCAATAGCAGGTGGACTTGTGGGTATAGGAGTTAGTGTTTCAGGTTGATCAGGAGTACAGTGTGTAGGTGTGTGTGAGATATATGGAACAGCAGATGAAACAGGAGAAAAATTTTCGTCTGATGTTTCAGGCTCAGGTGAAATTCCAGGTTCAGGCAGGGCTTCAATTTCAGATTCAGGTGGTGCTTCAGTCTCAGAGAAAATGGGCTGAGGAATAATAGGCATCTCGATGGGACTTGATGAAGAGACTGGATCTTTTTGTGGAGATAAGGAATTAGAGTCATCAGATGCTGGGAGATTAAACATGTCAAAAGTGATGAGATAAAGATCAGACTGATCAACTGTATTATTATCTGATGTGATATAGGGAAACAGATGCTCATCAAAGACAACATGACGAGAGATGTAAATTTTTCTGGTTGGGATATGATAGCATTTATAGCCTTTGTGGAGATTACTATAGCCAATGAACACACACGGCAAAGATCTTGGTTCTAACTTGTGAGCAGACTTGTATCTGAGAAAGGGAAAACATCTGCAGCCAAAAGTCCGAAGACATGAATAGTTTGGAGAAGATCCAAACAAGTGATAGAAGGGAGATTGATTGGCTGAATTTGGTGAGGGTAGTCTGTTGATGAGAAATACAGCTGTTAGGAATGCTTCAACCCAGAAAAATAAGGGCATTCCTGCATGAAACAAAAGTGCAAGACCCATTTCAACTATGTGACGGTGTTTTCTTTCTGCCACACCGTTTTGCTCAGGAGTATTTGGGCAGGAGAGTTGTTGTAGTATGCCACAGCCTTGCAAGTGAGTACTAAACTGATTGCTAGTGAACTCACTACCTCCATCACACTGAAAAATCTTTATCTTTGCAGAAAACTGTAACTCAACCATGTTTTGAAATCTGATAAAGATGTCATAAAATTGGGATTTCTTCTTCATAGCATAAATCCAAGTGAAACGCGTGCAGTCATCAACAAAAATCACATAGTATTTAAACTTTTGTGAAGAAACAACAGGAGCTGGTCCCCATATATCACAATGAATTTTCTGTAAAGACACTAAGGAGCGCTTATCATTTATACTGAAAGGAAGCTTACAACTTTTGCTCATCTGACAACTGGAACAGACAGACGGTTCCTTATTCCATTTACTAATCTCAATATGTTGTTTGTTGGCAAGTGTACTTAGAACTCTTGAATTTGGATGTCCCAAGCGTTGATGCCAAATGCTATCTGTAGTTCTTCCTGAGCAAACAGCAGAAAGAGCTTGAATGGCATTATTCTGCAAAGCATACAAATTTCCTTGTCTACTGCCTCTGGCTAGAACCTTCTGTGTTGCTCGATCCTTGACAGTGAAACCAGAGTCAATAAACGTCACTGAGCAAAAATTATCCTGAGTTAATTTGCTCACAGACAATAGATTCTTTTTCAGATCGGGAACAACAAGGACATCATTCAAGGTTAGTTTCTCTTCTGTATCAGTTCGAACTGTAGTGTTACCTAAGGCTTTTATTGATAATTGGTTTCCATTACCAACTAACACACATTCATTCCCAGTGTAGGTATTAGGAAGAAGTAAATTACCTGAGTCAGTTAACATGTGATTGGTAGCACCTGAGTCAAGATAATAAGCATCATCCCCGTGATTGAATGTGACTGAGTTAAAAGCTTGAGGAGCTTGAGTCTCGGTTGCAACAGGTTTCTTGAAATCAGAAGTCCCTTGGTAGGAGTGATCCCACCGATAGAAACAGACAGCTGCAGTGTGATTAGTTCGACCGCAGATCTGACACGGATTAGAGACTTCTTGACTTGGAACAGATTGACCTCTTCCAGTAGAATTAGTCTGATTGTAGTACTGAGACTGATTGCGTCCTCTCCCACCATAGAATCGACCTCTACCACGGCCGTAGCCTCTTCCTCGATTATTATTTTGATCGCCTCTTGAAACATTAAAAGCCATGGTTACTTCATCAGTCTTTCCATTGTCATCTTTTTCCTCCTTTCCATCATCTCCTTCACGCAGTTCATAATCCTCAAGAGCTCCGATAAACTGCTTAAGAGTGGGATAAGGTGCCTTGCTTAACATGATCGAACGTATCATTCGATAGCGTTTTCCACATCCCTGTGCTAGCATCAAAACCTTGTCATCATCAGGAACAGCTTTCCCAATCGCAGCAAGATTCTCACAGACAAGCTTGAATTCCTTGATGTAATCTTTCACAGCTGATTTTCTCCTAATTTCAAGTTTCGCAGCCTCTGTTTCAGTTGAAACTCACGATCTTTCGTGGATTGAAGAAATTCTTCCTCCAGTTCTTTCCAGATTTCTTGAGCTGTCTTACAGCCTACTGCAAGACTGACGCAATCTTCAGTGAGCGTAGCAATCAACCAGGTGCGCACCAGAGAATCAGTTTCTGTCCATTTGACGAACTCTGGATTCTCGATCTCTTCTTCACCTTCCTGGATCCTCTTTCTCGGTGGTGTCTTTAACACAAGATCATCGACCTTGACGGACTCCAGTAGATTCAACATTTGCGTTCTCCAGTTGAGGTAGTTCTTTTCCCCTTTCAATTTGATTGTTGAGATACTAACGAGTTGATACAGATTAGCCGAAGTTAGCTTCGGATCAAATGAGTTTTTCTTGGTTGCATTCGCCATTGATAACGAGAGGAATAGGGAGAAACCAATGTCTGTCAAGGCAAAGCTCTGATACCATGAAGACGCAGAGAGCAAGAAAAGAGAAAGAGAGAATGTATCTTGAATTGTATAACTCGTTAACTGATTATACAGGGACTGTTTACATATATATAGAGCATAGAAAACAGAACACTAGCTGTCTTAACTAAGACTATCTTAGTCAACATTAGTCAACACTACTAGTTACACTATCAGTTACTACCTCCGTCCCCTCATAAGTGTCCTATTTGCTTTTTGGCACGTTTTTCCACTTCAATATTAAACATATAAGGTAAAATAATTTTATAAAACTGAATTTTGTATTATATAGTTTATCATCTAAGGAATCATATGCAAAACTTAAATTTTCAAAATTAATTTTTCTTATATGTTAAAAATTGAAGTCAAACGACATGTCTAAATAGTAAATAGGACGGTCAAGGTGGGACGGAGGGAGTACATATAAAGAATGCTTATTTACAAAGTGTTGTTTTTGTCTTTGAGCGTGATACAATAAAGAACGCTTCTTAAGCAAAACATTTTTTAAGATGTCCGACCTATGATAAATTTTTTTTTACAATATAACCGTTTTTAAAAGGGCGTTGTTTATTCTTTTTTTTCCAGCAGTGCTTTCATTGACTGAAGAAGTTCAGTTTGAAGTTTTATCCATATAGCCTTCGCAGAGGTACATCTAACACTTTACTCAACACAGTCTTATGAAATTATGGAAATAATCCAAGTTTGATCTAAGACATCCTTTTCTTTCCATGTAGTGAGATCCATTCTTAGACTCTCCTTCACTTGGTGCTTCTTCATCTATAACTTCAAGAACCTGGACCGGTTCAAGATGATTAAGCATCTGTGTTCCCGGGGTTAAGTAATTTCGATCTTCACTAAGCATAATTGTCAAAATTCCAATCAACTGATACAAAGTTCAAGAAAATAAGATGAAACCAGATCCTAAACTAGAACTGGCTCCATTCGAAGTAGTGCGAACAAATTAACTCATGGTCAGCAAGAGGTTAATGATCGAAAGAGACGATTAAGCGTAGAAAAGCACACTCATACTCTGATACCATGAAGAACTTGAGACATATGGAAGTATATAAAAGAAGAGATAGAACTCCATTGAAGACAGGAGAATAAAGAACAGAAAGCTAGACACATTTCTCATTATTATTGATAAACTATACTAGTGGGATACTTATAACAAATTGACAACATTGATACAATTATTTACATAGCTGGCATAAGCCAAGTCACACTAATACAACAATATATCTAACACTTAGAGGTAAAGTCCTCTCAAGCGCGTGTGCATTCAACACTCAACTATTTATTATAATACTTATAATGATGGGTTTACTTGCCTTGTTGATATATAATTAATTATTTACGTATTAGTTGACTATATTCATATATTTTTTTATAATTTAAGAATCAACACAGTATATAATTCAAATCATGATCTAAAATTTGGTTTTTGAGTGATCTATGATGAATTCTACCATTCGTGAACCGTTTTAAATTATGCAACAATTTTTTTATGAACAAGAAAATATAAAATGATGGTGATTGTTAACTATAAATTAGACTGATACCTCAAGTACATTATATTTATTATAAACTGAGTAATTGATTCCCATCCTTATCTTTAGTAGTCTGTTCTTATCAAGTTAAAATGAAAGCATTTCGCCTCTCTGAATTCACCTCTACAAGACCTATAGACTACTTACATATACTCTACATGCATGTTTATGAAATGTACGTTTGTATTAATTGTAGTACAATATAATGGTAGATATCATTGGTATAAATGCCATAGCACTAGCTTCCCACTCTAGCCATGTAGGAGTAGGTAGGCAGGAATTCATCGTTCTTGGAGGGAAAGAAAAGAGACAAAGTTTTTTTTTTCTTTTATTGAAACTCAAAAAAACAGAGACAAAGATTAATTACTACTGAACAGTAGTGATTATTCCCGAGTCAAAAAAGCAGTAGAGGTAGTAGTTAATAATAGGGTGAGACAGAGAGGGGCACGGACGGAGTTGATTAGGTATTAATTTGGTAGCTAGCTAGCTGTTTGTTTGATTGATTGATTTTTTTTGCTGCGTTTTCTTTTGGTGTTGTCGCTGACTCACTCGTCGTCTCCCTTCCCTTTGAAAAAAATAAAGGTTTCTTCTTCTACTACTCTTCCTATCTAGACTTTCTGCCTCTTTTTCCTTTGACTTTGTAATTTTACCTTTTTCACCCTGTGGTTCTTCCTTTTTGTAAAGTGAGGTGACCAGGGGCATGAATGGGTTATAAGCAAACTTTTAATCTCTAGGGTTTTCTTTTCTCCCTCTCTGGCATTCTCTTTAGAGGGCCGTTTGTTCCTCTCTCTCTATAAAACCTTTGTTTCTTCTTCCTTCCGAAGCGACGTACCTTGAGAGAGAGAGAGGTGGGAAGTGATCGTTGTTTATGGGAATGTTGTTTCTGGATTTTGAGGGGAATGTTGGCTGGCTCGAGGCTCTCTCATCGGTAAATTAGAATGGAAAGTGATGAGATTTCTTTCTATGTTCTCATCTTCTTCGTCTTCTCTCTTTTGGAGAGAAATACCAGATGAAGAGAGAAATTAAAACATGCACATTTTCGATCAAGTGAGATCAATTGGTGTATTGTTGTAAGTATGTATGTACAATACAACACCGATGTAGAAGGGCTTCGGACCAGGCTTCATTCCCCTCAAACGTTTTTTTTAAAAGTTTCTCTTGCTGTCTCGTGATCCATAGATAATAGATACCACCACCAAAAACAAAGAAAAATAGAGATGCATACATAGATCTGAGTGAAGTGATTTGTGTTTTCATTGATATATCTCTAAAGCTGAATGAAGATCAAGTAAGAAGATTATTCATCAGTAGGAAAGGTTGAGGGGTATGTTGTCTGGTTCGAGGTCATTGAGGAAGGTCCCTGAATTATTTACTTCTTTTTTCACAAAGTCGATCTTTTTCGTTCTTTGTTTTTCTTATTATCCTTGACTCATTTCAAAACTTACAAAAATAGAAAAGGGAAACCCTAAATGATTCTCGGACCAGGCTTCATTCCCCCCAACCAGCTCTTGCTGCTGGCTGGCTACTGATATACATCGATCCATATATATTCTTATCATCACAATGAATTAGCCTCAGTACCCTGATGGATCTGTCAAGGTACGTATAGCTGTTAATCAAGTCTCTTGTTGTTGACTTGTCTCAAGTATACACATTGAATTCCATTGATTGATCATCATTTTCCTAACGCATGTACATGTACATCTTGCAGCTCAATTTGTTGTTTTGTTTCCCCTCTTTCTCTCTGAATGGTTAAACTGTATATTGTCCCTATTTTGATGGTGTAATCTCGATTATTGTGATCTTCATTAATGGTGTAGTAGACAGATCCCAGCCACGGTGGTGTTAATTTATATACCTGTTAGGTAAAAGCTGGTAATGGCAATGGCTATGGCGTTTCAACAGTGATCAGTACTACACTGCTACACCATCTTTTTTATTTTGTTTGGTTTTCTGTATGTGTTTGAGCGAGAGTGACGGCTATATGGTGTGTAGTATGGTAAATAGTGGGCGCGTAGGAGATCTATTATAATTAGACTGACTAGCTAGGCTAGGCTTGGCACTGTTGTTCTCCAGTCTAAAAGCTGGTTCTTTTTTTTCCGTTTCGTCTTTTGTAAATCATTATGTATTGATTAGGTCATCAGTTGATAATGATTAATTACTTGTAGGATACAGTTATAATAAAGCAGGGCAGGAGGAGGAAGAAAGATGAAGAAGAATGTCTAGTTGTAAAATAAAGTAGGGTGTTTCGATTTCATACTGCTAGCTTTGTGGCTAGCTAGTTTATATATATTTTTAATATATTGACAGCACAAGTATATAGTACTATCGCGCAAAGAACTCTGAAAGAAAAACCCAGAAAAAAATGCACAGCGATAATAATTATGTATACATAAAACAAAAAAACCGAAGAGCCCTATGATAAAACAAATCCTTACAGAGTAGAATGACTACACGTAATCTTGAAGATATTGTCAAGTACAATCAGATTTTGTTACAGTCATTTGAAAGTTTATATTTATGCTGTTTTTTTTTAAATAAGGTCAAATAATTGTACAAATCTATAAATGGAAGATAATCATGGGTCGCCCCAAACAACAGTGAAAGAAAGGAAAATAACCAAAAAGGGGAACAGGAGACGCCTCCCTCCTCTCTAGTAACTAGCTGTGTTTACGCGAGAGGGACGCTAGCTCTTTCTTCTGGGCTGACGAGAAAATGATCAATTCAATTCAACCCTTCCTTCTTCTCTCCCATGGAAATAGAAAATGAGATGATGATGCCTTTTCATTATCATCATCAACATCATCATCATTCCCAGTTCCCATCATCATCACCATCACCATCGATCTGTATAGTCTCTATCTCTCTGTCTATCTCGGAGAAAGTAAGTAGTAGTACTAGTAGTAAAAGCCAGCAGCGGCAGAAGAAGAAGTAAATGAATGTAGTAGTACATGTAAAGTGACGACTGTCTGACATTTGTTGCATTGGGAAATGAAACCTTGAAGAAGAAAAGAGTGTACAATACAATACATCGATGAGCCATATGACAAACTAATGTATCAAGAAAAGGAGACCACAAATAATAGTATAGTATATTTTTCTTCTTCTTTCATTTCACTCTATTTACTGTTGAAAACTTTGCTGCCTTTGCCTTGTCTATTCTTTGTCTTCTTCAATTTCATCCTTTTCTTTCTTTCTATTCATTCACCCGGTGCTGTTCGGCTGTTCCATTCTGTGCTGCATGGTCAGATCAGATCACCATGCTAGCTAAGCTAGTGTGTCTAATCTTGACTGCCATATACACAGTAGCTAGATGTAACGTTTATATACTACTACTACTACTAATTATCTAAAAAAATATATATATATAATACTACTACTACTATACTGTATATCAAATCTACTCCCTCTGTCCTGAATTGACCGTCCTGTTTGCTTTATGGCACGTTTTTCCACTTTAATATTAAGCATATAAGATAAAATAATTTTATAAAACTAAATTTTGTAACATATAGTTTATCGTGTAAAGAATCATATGCAAAACTTAAATTTTCAAAATTAATTTATCTTATATGTTAAAAGTTGAAGTCAAACGACATGTTCAAATAGTAAACAGGACGGTCAATTCAGGACGGAGGGAGTATTACTATTATAATTAACCAGAAGTAGACGACGCTAGCTAGATGTTGTTAATAAAATCTAGTATATAATAATAAATATACATGATGCAGATTGCTGAGTAAGTATTAAGTAGGATATGAGACGATATCAAATCAATAAATTAGTTATACATGATCGATGCATCCATGCATGCATGCGACTGTAGTACTAGAGACGGAGAGGGAATTTATCCAAGCACATTCATCGATCAATGGCGTATAGCAGTAGTGATGATTAAGAACAAGGGTTCAGCCCAGGAGACAGAAAATGATTGATGGGCATATTTTTAAAAAGGGAACTGCCACACACCCTTTTCTTCACCTACTTAACAAACATGAATATATCAATGCAATCAAAGTAGAGGTAAACAGAGACAAATAGACAGCAAATCAAATCTACTTGTTTCTCACGCTACCTCAACTCTCAATCCCTTCCCTTGGTCTGATATTAATTACGTGTATTTACATTCATTAGTATCATAGCAAACCCAAAGAATATGAGAGAGACGCTCTCCTTCTTCACTCACTGCTTTCTTGTCTGCTTCTCCATGCATATCTCTCTTTGTTCTTGTTGTTTTGTCATAATCTGTGTACATTATACTTAGCTTAGTTAGCTATGCATCTTTCCCCTAACTAATTTATACTATCGATCTCATCAAATATACCCATATCAAAAGTAGTGTCGTCTGTCCCTACAATTAATCTGAAGAAAGATTGGAGTACTTATACTATATGATATGTAAGATTCTCCGATGGTATAACACGACACTGTTGAAGTGCCATACATCCCATAACAAAGACAAGGTGACAAAATTAATTATAATAATTACAATCGCATATGAGCCCCTATCTAGCTACCATGTGCATTGAAAAACCAAAAATAAGGGGTTCGTCGCTGATTTATAATATGGAGATGTATGCAGGGGGGAGAGATTAATTAACCACAATTTCCTCATACCATAAAAGGCGTCAGATCGTCATCGTTGGTGGTAATCATTAACGAATCCCCAGGATGCATTTAATTATTGGCTTTCGGATCAACAAGCTAAGGATATCACTGTTATTACAACATAAAGTAAAAGTTATATCTATAATTAATATAAGAAGAAGGATTAACAAAAATATTGAACATCTCTCAAAGTTCACCATTCTTGCACCCGTGGTCAATAAGGAGGATTTACAACATAAAAATATTTTAGTGTTGATTCTTAATTTGAACTCCCAGTTGTCGATCGACATCGATAAACATATTTGTTTGCTAATTGGGCCTAAAGCCATTTTATTAATGAAAGTTATATCGAGAATTCTGCATTTCTGCCCGTTGTGAGTTTTTACGCGCTCAACACGCGCCCTCCTCCAGGCGACTTCTGCGTCGTCTTCCCCATAAAAAATTCGCCGCTCTCCTTCTCCCTTCACCCTCAGTCCCTCCGTCCATGCGCCGCCTCTGAGCCACCGTCGGGCTCCCACCGTGCCGCCAGGCCGCCGCCTGGTGGCTAGGTCCCCCGTGCTCCCCCCCTTCAATCCCTCTCCCCTCCTTCTTCTCTGATGGGTCGAAAACGCATCAGCACCAGATCCACCCCAGCCCCCTGTTGCCGGCTGCCTCCCCACCTCCGGTTCCAGCGCCGGTGCAAGCCGCCGCCCCTCCCTCCGTTACGCAGCCTTTCTCCCTCTGTTGCGCAGCCTTCAGCGTCGACGTCCCCTGAATCGGTTATGGTTGCCTCGCCTCAGACATGTCGTGGTGGTGTTGCCCCTCTCGTGCCCGTACTCTCTTATTCACTCCAGCTGTCTGCTCTCCCCATCTCACGCTGTGTTGACTCTTCATTGAGCGTGCCTGCTGTTGCACCCTTTGGCGCTGAAGCTCTGTCCGGGTTTGTCTCTACAGAGGAAGGTAGTGGGTCAAAATTGGACCCTGGTTTGACCAGTCAATCTGCTGACCCGGTAGTGCCAAGTTTGACTGGTGAAGGTAGTGGGTCAATATTGGACCCTGGTTTGACCTGCAATTCTACTGGCCCGGTAATGCCGATTTTGAATAGCCTAAGCAATCAAACTGTTTCCTCTTTGGAGCAGCCTGTGATGGAATCGTCTGGGGGTGAGCCCCAGCAAACAAATTGCAAAGGCCTTGCCCAGTTTGTTGATCAATCTGCGATGCACCACCCCGTGGTTTTCCATGCTAATGGTGCGGTTCAAAGAGGTGAGGCCACCATACCGCCTGTTTTGCACAACCGATAGATCTGGTTGTGGAGCTCTCTGGCCCCCCTGCGGACCTGGTCCTGCAAAAGTATCTGAATTCTTCTGACCCACCCTCAGGATCCCAAGAGATCCTCAATCTGCCTAATGTTTTCCCGCCTCTACCCAAAGCTTCGAGAAGAGCAGCTCCAGCTAGTGAGCGGATTGTCTGG
>CM041776.1:403288687-403418067 GCA_023374045.1 Limonium bicolor | reverse complement strand
CTCCCCGGTTCCCCTATCCCATCACTCACGCTTCAACACCCAACACCTGGTTAAGGCATCTCTATCCTCTTTCACCCATTCCCCTGGCTCCTCTTTGGTTTCCACCCCCCCCGCCCTCTTATCTCTAGATGGAGCTCCCCCCTACCTGCCTAATTCGTCTATGTTCCCCCACTATCCAATTGGTTCTTTCCACCCCATCATACTCTTGGAAAATCGTTCCCTCTAAAAGGAAAGTCCCCAAGGAAAATCCCCTTCTTTCCCAAACTGAGGACCTATTCCTCCAACTCGTGAACTCCTTCTCTGCTTTTGATCATGGCTCTGCTCTACCGGCCCCCCTTCCTTCCTTCCTTACTCCACCTCATGAATATAGCAGTTTGGAATGTCCGGGGGTGTAATGACCACCCCAAAATCCGTGAGATACAAAATTTGTCCAAATCAATAAGCTTTTTGTCCTTAGTCTCCTTGAAACTCATGTATCTTTTTATAACCATCTCATTATCCTAAATTATATATTTCCCTCTTGGAACTTCATCCATAACTATGCTTTGCATCCCAATGGGCATATATGGATTTTCTTTGACCCCTCCCTCATCTCCATTTCCCCCTCCATCAATCTGCCCAAATGCTAACTTGTCAAGCTACTCTCTTGGTACTTATACCTTTACAATATCTATTGTGTATGGGAGGTACAACACAGTCCTTAGATCCCATCTTTGGGAAGAGATCTCAAACCTCAGTCGCATTGGCCTCTAGTTAGTTGCTGGCAATTTCACCAACATTCTCTATACCAAAGACAGGCTTAGCACCCGTACACCCCCCCTAGAGACTCCCAGGATTTTGTGAACTGTGTTGCTAGGACTGAATTGCAGGATCTTCGCCACTATGGTCACTTCTATACATGGTGGAACAACCAACACACCATAGTGGTTGGCAAAATAGTGGTGAGACTACTCTGCTAACTATGGGTAGTGAACCCAATCATTGTAGTACAACAAGGTCGTATCCACAGGGACTTCGTAACTGTCTAGCTAATTATAAGCTTAGTAAATGTGCAAGAGGATATATACAAAAGTGCATAAATGTAAATTGTTTTGGGAGTTTTGTTGGTTGGATAGATAAATCGGAAAACGAAGGAAAGCAGTAAAACTAGACTAACTAATCTAGGATAGGTGTAGCTCGGGATGGATATTTGCACCCGTCCTCCCTTTACTACCAATGGTCATTCTCGAACTCATGGCTAACAACGGGAACGCTAAACTAACTAATATCCTAATCAAGGTCTACTAATCCTAACCAACAGAATGGAACCTGGTGGATCTTCCCAAGTACCTAGTCAATTGATGGCATTAAGCACAAATTCCCCTTAAGTTGCAGTGTAGTCTAATCTCGAAATCCTCGATATTAGAATGCACTGATTCAGTCCTCACGGTCTAGATTTCTATCTCAGAATCACATGTTGACAGAAATCCACAATAATGCTCAACTAATCGGTAGGCCAAACCAACCAGTTTAACACATAGTGCTAATTAATCAGCAACCTAGAATCTATCTCAGAATCTCATTTCAACAAATTCAAGGCAACCAACCAATTTCATTTCACACAAAGATAACAAATTGGGCAAAACCCTCAACAAATCCCCAATCATAGGTGACAAGTTCAAGAGCCACAAACACACACATCGTTATCGGTATTCAGCACACGAACTGAAATAAAACCATAAACGAGTTCAAGAATCTACAATGGAGTTTAGGGATTTTGGGGCAAAATCCCAAATCCCAAGCTACAAGGAGACTACTCAAGCATTGAAGCTACAAAGGAGAGAAAGGAGGAAGAAATAGCCATTAATGGAGGTGGTTGAGCTCTTGAATGAGGTGAAATCCTCTCCTCTTCCTTCTCTTCTCTTCTCCTCTCTTTTTCTCTTCTTCTGTCGCCTCTACCCGTCGCCTGGAGTCCAGGTCTCGACCTCCCTCTCTTTCCTCCTCTTTTCCCCTTTTAAAATCTGATTTCTGGACAAATTTTACGACCGACCGGACTTGCGACCGGACTTGCAAGGTCGGTCGGAGTCAGTAGCGATTTTCGGACGCGTTTTTAAGTTCGACCGGACTTGCGACCGGACTTGCAAGGTCGGTCGATTCCAGTAGCTTGTAAAAGGCGAATCTGGGCAAAATTTCGACCCCCGGACTTGCGACCGGACTTGCAAGGTCGGTCGGAGTCAGTATAACTTCAAAACAACGCTGTATCTTCTTCGTTTTAACTCCGATTTTGGATCCGTTTGCGCCCACGCGTTCCTCTCTTCCGTCTACTTTACTCCTAGCTATGTTAATCCTACTGTTTAAAATAATGTGTGAAACACCAATGAAACACAAACTAGAGGAAAACAAGCTAGAGTGGAGAAATGAGCATGAAAGTGTGATTAAACATATGAAATACATCCCTAAAACATGCTCATTTGGACACTCATCACACCCCCACACTTACCTTTTTTTTGCTTGTCCTCAAGCAAAACCAAGCACCCATGCAAGTAAGGAATGCTCAAGACTAACAAACACTAACATGAATTGTAGGATAAAGAAAGCAAAAAGTGATTAAAACCTTTGAGGAGTGTGAACCATCTCTTAGTGGTGGCATGGGTGTGCTTAGGGCAAAACAAAATCTAGAGTTTCGGGATGATCCGAAGTGCTTCAAAGTTCTAAAGATTAGGTGACTTGGAGAGCTTTTACCATGTCCAACTTCTCTCAAGAATGGGCATTGAGAAGAAAACAAAAGGAAAAATAGATTTATGCAATTGTTTCACTTTTGCATAAGAGATGAGAAGATAAAATTTTGGCATCAAGCCTTTACATTTAAGAACACTCAACTCTCATTGTTGGTTAACAATGGCGTCTCACAAGTCCCTGATGGATTTTCACAAAGAAGCACCCCTTAGCAATCCCTAAGAAAGAAGACAGAAGGAACCCCAAAGCAATAAAAATCCAACCATACAAGATCACTTGGCCACACCGCATGTAAAATGCTCCTCAAAAGCAATCAAAATGAAAATTTAAGCATTTATCCCACAATTCATAACAGTATTTGTTCTTAATGAGAACAACTCACAACACAAGGGTCCAAGTTTTTTATTTTGGACAATCGCAAGATAAGCATGAAGTATTAAGCATTTAAGCACACAATTCACCGAAAAGGTCACTCCCCCACACTTAAATTGAACAATGTCCCCATTGTTCACCAATCAAAACCGGGAAGGTTCCAGAAGACCTTTGCGGGAAGTAGACAAAAGGAAAATCACACGGGACACAAACAAAACAGTATAGCACAGAAGCTATCCCCAGATTTGCAGGTTCAAAATTAGAGAAGATAGAACGAAAACTAAAAGGAACTAGTACTCCCCTGAGATTGCTATTGCTATCAGTTTGTAGAACTCCCCCACACTTGAGCTTCAGCCTCAAGTAGCGTAGCTTGATTTCGTGTGGACTGGAAGTTGCACCCGCATAAAACACTAGAAGCAACCAAACTACAACTGGAGTTAAGGGTTAGCAAAAACAAAACCAAAGGAGAACGAAAACAAAACAGGAAATAAAATAATGGAGTCGTTGTGGGCAAATATTAAAGGAAGGGTGAAACGAGTACTCCCCGATAAGATGCGGAAGGAAGATAGGGTGCCCGCACAATTGCAAGTGGGAGGGGTCGTTGAGGTGCTACCTTCAATCGTTGGAGATGAAGGTCCTCTTGGAAAATTTCGCCAGAGGTTCCTTTGTAATTGTTCCTAATTCCATCCCTTTTTCAGAGGGGCTTACCTGTTTCCAAAATATTCACAACACATACGCCACCAATTGGGCGTAAAAGGGCAAGTCCAAAGAATGCCAAAATAGCCCATTATTGAAAACAATGCAAAATCTAAACTAACAGAATTTAAAAGACATGACACGAAATGAAATCCGGGTTGCCTCCCTGTAAGCGGCCCTTCTTTAAGGTCTTTGGCTAGACCATACCACCGTGAAGTCATCCGGGATCGAATATGAACGTTGAAGTCGGCTTCAATGGGTGGGTTGGGCGGGCATCATCTAGCAATGAAGAACGACACGGATCAAAAGAAATGTAGCCTCAACACTTAAGATGTGAAAGTGTAAACTCCACCGATCATTCATCAGGTGGAAGTGTTGAGGTGGGTGATCCTTGGTACGAGGATCAAACTGTGGTGGAGCCTCCTCTTCAAATTCGAGGATGTAAACATCCTTATCTTCAGTGAGCGGTGCAGGGAGAACTTCGGAGCGGACTTTGTCTTCAATCTTTGGTCCCGGATCAAATGGAAGGTGGCCTCCACACTTAGCGGGTGTACGTTGAGCTTCCACCCAACTTCATTAGTGCACGGGTGGAGGCCTTGATCCTTCAAGTGAAGATCAAAGTTTGATGGCTCATCCTCCTCCTCAAATTCGAGGATGTAAATGTCCTCAACTTCTTGGTGAGGCTCATGGGAAGAGCCTTGATGAAAATCAACTTCAGAGGGAGGTGGCTCCTTGAAGTTGATTATAGCACTCTCCTCTGATGGCTCGGAGGGAGGCGGCATCTCCTCCTCCTCAAGGTTGAGGATGTGTCCATCCTCATCTTCTGGTGGAGCACAGAGAAGGAGGGGAAATAACGGTAGTTGACTTCAGAGGGAGGAGACTCCATGAAGTCAAGGTGGAAGCGGTCCTCTGATGGCTTGTCTTCGAACTCAGGCAGATGGTTGAATGACGTTTGCTCAGGTTCGAACGGGGGAGGAGATAGAGAGCAACTAAAGTCCTCAGTAAGGTGATCCACTTTATGAACCATTTCGCTCTCCGGTTGCTGCTGCGATGCAAGGTTTAGTAGACCTTCCATCATCACGTTCATCTCTACTAATTTGGCATAGAGCTTCAGTTGGTTCATGTCGAGGTCTATTTCCTTAGTCCGCTGCTCCACTTCATGGACCATTTCACTCTCTGGTTTTTGCTCCCTTCGAGCTAGTGTAATGAGCTGGTTCATGTCGATGGTGTTTCTTCTAGCACTAAGATCCTCCAGAGTGGGTGAATCTACCCTTGCCGTGATCTCAGAACAATAAGCACTCTTCTGGTCTCCTCCACTCTCTTGGCACCTGATCCATCGACTGATGTCTTGTTCAGTGGGGTTTGGATTGACAGATAAGAACCGGTTCTCCATGAGAGTCTCCGATCTTGAGATTAGATCCTCACAAGGAGGGCACATATGAAAGGATCCACACCCTTGACATCAATGTATTGGTCGTAGGTTGCTCTAGAGGTGTAGCCGTAACAATCTTTTGCTTGATCATCAAGACCATCCATCAGAGATAGGTTCCTAAAAAAAAAAGTAACACAAATTTATACACAAAAGGGGAAATAAAGGAATGAAAAATATGCACAGAAACTAAACAGATAATAAACAGATAGTTGGACCGAAGTCCCCGGCAACGGCGCCAAAAACTTGTTGGCAAAATAGTGGTGAGACTACTCTGCTAACTATGGGAGTGAACCCAATCATTGTAGTACAACAAGGTCGTATCCACAGGGACTTCGTAACTGTCTAGCTAATTATAAGCTTAGTAAATGTGCAAGAGGATATATACAAAAGTGCATAAATGTAAATTGTTTTGGGAGTTTTTGTTGGTTGGATAGATAAATCGGAAAACGAAGGAAAGCAGTAAACTAGACTAACTAATCTAGGATAGGTGTAGCTCGGGATGGATATTTGCACCCGTCCTCCCTTTACTACCATGGTCAATTCTCGAACTCATGGCTAAACAACAACGGGAACGCTAAACTAACTAATATCCTAATCAAGTCTACTAATCCTAACCACAGAATGGAACCTGGTGGATCTTCCAAGTACCTAGTCAATTGATGGCATTAAGCACAAATTCCCCTTAAGTTGCAGTGTAGTCTAATCTCGAAATCCTCGATATTAGAATGCACTGATTCAGTCCTCACGGTCTAGATTTCTATCTCAGAATCACATGTTGACAGAAATCCACAATAATGCTCAACTAATCGGTAGGCCAAACCAACCAGTTTAACACATAGTGCTAATTAATCAGCAACCTAGAATCTATCTCAGAATCTCATTTCACACAACAAATTCAAGGCAAACCAACCAATTTCACACAAAGATAACAAATTGGGCAAAACCTCAACAAATCCCCAAATCATGGGTGACAAGTTCAAGAGCCACAAACACACAATCGTTATCGGTATTCAGCACACGAACTGAAATAAACCATAAACGAGTTCAAGAATCTACAATGGAGTTTAGGGATTTTGGGCAAAATCCCCAAATCCCAAGCTACAAGGAGACTACTCAAGCATTGAAGCTACAAAGGAGAGAAGGAGAAGATATAGCCATTAATGGGAGGTGGTTGAGCTCTTGAATGAGGTGAAATCCTCTCCTCTTCCTTCTCTTCTCTTCTCCTCTCTTTTTCTCTCTTCTATGTCGCCTCTAAACCGTCGCCTAGAGTCCAGGTCTCGACTCTCCCTCTCTTTCCTCCTCTTTTTCCCTTCCCCTTTAAAAATCTGATTTCTGGCAAATTTTACGACCGACCGGACTTGCGACCGGACTTGCAAGGTCGGTCGGAGTCAGTAGCGATTTTCGGACGCGTTTTTAAGTTCGACCGGACTTGCGAACCGGACTTGCCAAGGTCGGTCGATTCCAGTAGCCTTGTAAAAAGGCGAATCTGGGCAAAATTTCGACCCGACCGGACTTGCGACCGGACTTGCAAGGTCGGTCGGAGTAGTATAACTCAAAACGCTGTATCTTCCTCGTTTGTAACTCCGATTTTGGATCCGTTTGCGCCCACGCGTTCCTCTCTTCGTCTACTTTACTCCTAGCTATGTTAATCCTCCTGTTTAAACAATAAATGTGTGAAACACCAATGAAACACAAAACTAGAGGAAAACAAGCTAGAGTGGAGAAATGAGCATGAAAAGTGTTGATTAAACATATGAAATACATCCCTAAAACATGCTCATTTGGACACTCATCACACCCCCACACTTACCTTTTGCTTGTCCTCAAGCAAAACCAAGCACCCATGCAAGTAAGGAATGCTCAAGACTAACAAACACTAACATGAATTGTAGGATAAAAGAAGAAGCAAAAAGTGATTAAAACCTTTGAGGAGTGTGAACCATCTCTTAGTGGTGGCATGGGTGTGCTTAGGGCAAAACAAAATCTAGAGTTTCGGGGTATGATCCGAAGTGCTTCAAAGTTCTAAAGATTAGGTGACTTGGAGAGCTTTTACCATGTCCAACTTCTCTCAAGAATGGGCATTGAGAAGAAACAAAAGAAAAATAGATTTATGCAATTGTTTCACTTTTGCATAAGAGATGAGAAGATAAAATTTTGGCATCAAGCCTTTACATTTAAGAACACTCAACTCTCATTGTTGGTTAACAATGGCGTCTCACAAGTCCCTTGATGGATTTTCACAAAGAAGCACCCCTTAGCAATCCCTAAGAAAGAAGACAGAAGGAACCCCAAAGCAATAAAAATCCAACCATACAAGATCACTTGGCCACACCGCATGTAAAATGCTCCTCAAAAGCAATCAAAATGAAAAATTTAAGCATTTATCCCACAATTCATAACAGTATTTGTTCTTAATGAGAACAACTCACAACACAAGGGTCCAAGTTTTTTATTTTGGACAATCGCAAGATAAGCATGAAGGAGGGGATAACGGTAGTTGACTTCAGAGGGAGGAGACTCCATGAAGGTGGAAGCGGTCCTCTGATGGCTTGTCTTCGAACTCAGGCAGATGGTTGAATGATGTTTGCTCAGGTTCGAACGGGGGAGGAGATAGAGAGCAACTAAAGTCCTCAGTAAGGTGATCCACTTTATGAACCATTTCGCTCTCCGGTTGCTGCGATGCAAGGTTTAGTAGACCTTCCATCATCACGTTCATCTCTACTAATTTGGCATAAAGCTTCAGTTGGTTCATGTCGAGGTCTATTTCCTTAGTCCGCTGCTCCACTTCATGGACCATTTCACTCTCTGGTTGTTGCTCCCTTCGAGCTAGTGTAATGAGCTGGTTCATGTCGATGGTGTTCATTCTAGCACTAAGATCCTCCAGAGTGGGTGAATCTACCCTTGCCGTGATCTCAGAACAATAAGCACTCTTCTGGTCTCCTCCACTCTCTTGGCACCTGATCCATCGACTGATGTCTTGTTCAGTGGGTTTGGATTGACAGATAAGAACCGGTTCTCCATGAGAGTCTCCGATCTTGAGATTAGATCCTCACAAGGAGGGCACATATGAAAGGATCCACACCCTTGACAATCAATGTATTGGTCGTAGGTTGCTCCAGAGGTGTAGCCGTAACAATCTTTTGCTTGATCATCAAGACCATCCATCAGAGATAGGTTCCTAAAAAAAAAGTAACACAAATTTATACACAAAAGGGAAATAAAGGAAATGAAAAATGCACAGAAACTAAACAGATAATAAACAGATAGTTGGACCGAAGTCCCCGGCAATGGCGCCAAAAACTTGTTGGCAAAATAGTGGTGAGACTACTCTGCTAACTATGGGTAGTGAACCCAATCATTGTAGTACAACAAGGTCGTATCCACAGGGACTTCGTAACTGTCTAGCTAATTATAAGCTTAGTAAATGTGCAAGAGGATATATACAAAAGTGCATAAATGTAAATTGTTTTGGGAGTTTTGTTGGTTGGATAGATAAATCGGAAAACGAAGGAAAGCAGTAAAACTAGACTAACTAATCTAGGATAGGTGTAGCTCGGGATGGATATTTGCACCCGTCCTCCCTTTACTACCAATGGTCAATTCTCGAACTCATGGCTAAACAACGGGAACGCTAAACTAACTAATATCCTAATCAAGGTCTACTAATCCTAACCAACAGAATGGAACCTGGTGGATCTTCCAGTACCTAGTCAATGATGGCATTAAGCACAAATTCCCCTTAAGTTGCAGTGTAGTCTAATCTCGAAATCCTCGATATTAGAATGCACTGATTCAGTCCTCACGGTCTAGATTTCTATCTCAGAATCACATGTTGACAGAAATCCACAATAATGCTCAACTAATCGGTAGGCAAACCAACCAGTTTAACACATAGTGCTAATTAATCAGCAACCTAGAATCTATCTCAGAATCTCATTTCAACAAATTCAAGGCAAACCAACCAATTTCACACAAAGATAACAAATTGGGCAAAACCCTCAACAAATCCCCAAATCATGGGTGACAAGTTCAAGAGCCACAAACACACAATCGTTATCGGTATTCAGCACACGAACTGAAATAAAACCATAAACGAGTTCAAGAATCTACAATGGAGTTTAGGGATTTTGGGGCAAAATCCCCAAATCCCAAGCTACAAGGAGACTACTCAAGCATTGAAGCTACAAAGGAGAGAAAGGAGGAAGAAATAGCCATTAATGGAGGTGGTTGAGCTCTTGAATGAGGTGAAATCCTCTCCTCTTCCTCTCTTCTCTTCTCCTCTCTCTCTTTTTCTCTTCTTCTGTCGCCTCTACCGTCGCCTGGAGTCTAGGTCTCGACCTCCCTCTCTTTCCTCCTCTTTTCCCCTTTTAAAATCTGATTTCTGGGCAAATTTTACGACCGACCGGACTTGCGACCGGACTTGCAAGGTCGGTCGGAGTCAGTAGCGATTTTCGGACGCGTTTTTAAGTTCGACCGGACTTGCGACCGGACTTGCAAGGTCGGTCGATTCCAGTAGCTTGTAAAAAGGCGAATCTGGGCAAAATTTCGACCCGACCGGACTTGCGACCGGACTTGCAAGGTCGGTCGGAGTCAGTATAACTTCAAAACGCTGTATCTTCTTCGTTTTAACTCCGATTTTGGATCCGTTTGCGCCCACGCGTTCCTCTCTTCGTCTACTTTACTCCTAGCTATGTTAATCCTCCTGTTTAAACAAAAAATGTGTGAAACACCATGAAACACAAAACTAGAGGAAAACAAGCTAGAGTGGAGAAATGAGCATGAAAAGTGTTTGATTAAACATATGAAATACATCCCTAAAACATGCTCATTTGGACACTCATCACATAGGCGCATCATCGGTAAAATTGATCGAGTCCTTGTCAATGAAAATTGGATTTTGGCCTTCCCTACTAGTTACGCCTCCTTCCTGCCCCCTCTCGTTTATGACCACAGCCGCATGATTATCCCTATGCCCCAGTGTACTCCCCATAGGAGAGACTTTAAATTTGTTAACCTTTGGACTAACGACCCCTCCTTCGTTCCTCTAGTTCACGATGCTTGGAATATCCCTCCTAAAAGGAGCCGTCTTTACACTATTGTTACTCAGCTGCGTCACCTCAAATCTAGTCTCTCTGTGCTCCATAAATTAGAGTTCGGCTCCCTTATGGCCAAAGCCCAGTCCATAAGAGATGAGCTAAGTGATATCCAATGCAAGATGGACCGTGATCCCTGGAATCCGATTCTTATTGCCAGTGAGAAAGCCCTTAGATATAGACTCCTTACTAGAGACCACCATGAGCTCCTTTCCCTTCACCAAATATCTAAAACCCGCTGGCTGAAGTTGCTGACTCAAATACTACCTTCTATCATAGAGCCATCAAGGCGAGGAAAAATATAATATCATTGCTTCCATTGTTAATGACATTGAGGAGGTCCTTAGTGCAGCCGCTGATATTAAAGATTGTCTGCTTGCCCACTTTAAACGCATCCTTGGTACTACACCTACCCTCCAATGCTCTCTTCAAGACCTCAACCTGGATAACTCTAGGATCCTTGACCAATCTAAATGGGCCCCCTACTAGGCCAGTTGAGAACAACGTTATTAAAGTTGCCCTCTTCTCCATTGGCGATGACAAAGCCCCCGGGACGGATGGTTACATGGCCAAATTCTTCAAAGCAGCTTGGGATATCATTGACAATGATGTTTGCTAGGCTATCAAAAGTTTTTTTCATAGTTGAAGACTTCTTAAACAAATCAACTCCACTCTCATCACTTTTATCCTAAAATCTGATGTCGCCTCCTCCCCGTGGGACTATAGGCCTATCTCGTGTTGAAATACTCTATACAAAATCAGTAGCAAAATTCTAGCCGAGAGGCTCAAAGATACCCTACCCTACCTTGTGAGTTATAGTCAAGGGGCCTTCATCAAAGGGTGTCTCATCTCATATAACATTCAGTTTTGCTCATGCCTTATGAAACATTATCAAAGAGCTCATATCTCCCCTCGTTGCATGATGAAGATAGAAATTAGCAAAGCCATTGACTCTATTGATTGGAACTTCCTTCAGGACACCCTCATCTTCATAAATTTCCCCCAATCTTTGTCAACTAGATCATACAATGCGTGACCTCCACCTTCTTCTCTGTTAACATTAATGGTTCCCCCTCTAGTTTTTTCAAGGGTGAGCGTGGGTTGAGGCAAGGTGACCCTCTTTCTCTGTACCTGTTTGCGCTTGTTATGGACACGCTCTCTCACCTCCTTGACCAGCTCCACCTTTCCCATTCCTTTCGCTGCCATCCCTCTTGTAAATCCCTTTGCCTTTCCCACCTCGTTTTCACTGATGACACCTATTTATTTTATAAAGGTGACCAGGATTCTATCTCCCTCATACTCAGTAAAGTCAACCTCTTCTCTAACGCCTTTGGGCTTAGGCTTAACCCATCAAAATCTGACATTTTTCTTGGCGGTGTTAGCCTCCCCTACTGACGTGCTTTATATCCCCTAATCGACAACATCCATAAGACTATCTCATCCTGGAGTGGTAAATCCCTCTCCTTTGTGGGTTGGCTCTCCCTCCTTCAAAGTACTCTATTCGGTACAGTTGGCTTTTAGGCTTGCTGTGTTTCTATACCAAAGAATTTCATCAAGGTCATTATCAAGAGCTTTTGCTCCTTTCTCTGGTCTGGGGAGGCAGATTCCAATGCTACTCCTACAGTGGCTTGGAGTGTCATATCTACCAAAAGCAATACAAGGTCCTCGGGCTTAAAAACATTATAAATGAAACATGTTCATGCTTAAAACATCTCGTCCATCACTAATGATCCCAAGCGCCTATGGATTCAATGGATTCATAACCTTTTATTAACAAGATGCAACATCTGGGTGGTTACTACTAAAGGGACCCTTGGTCTTGGAAATCAATCCTTCATGCTAGAGATTGGTGGATCACCAATGTGGATCAATCGCTGATGCCTCATCTCTCATGATCTCCTACCCTACCTGTCCTCAAGTTAGCAATTTTTACAATGATGTCTCCCGTCCCTCTAATCCTTTTACCTGGTACAACATATGCTGGAAAACTTGATCGATCCCCAAAGCCAAGTTTATTATATGGGTTACTCTGAGAGGTAGACTGAAAACGTGTGATAAACTCAAGTCTTGGGGTATCAGTCTTGCTAACAGATGCTGGCTCTGTGAGCATGCTCTCGAGACTAGTCACCAAGATTTGGTGGAATACATGTGATTGGCTGGGTCTCCCTACAAACAGGACTAGCCTCAGCAGTTGTTCATCTTGGATCCCCCGCTACTGCAAGAACCGCCCGATCGACTTGGTGGAGAGCTGCCAATGCAATATACTACATTTGGATGGAGAGATGCAAACGTGCCGTGGTGAGCGTAGCTAGGAACCCCGCCTGTATTGCTTCAGACATCATGGTCGCCATGAAAGCTATCATTTGGTCGAAGATAAGGGATCCTACTACAGATTTTGACTGGTTAGACAGGGTGTTGGGCTCATAGAATTCGCTATAGTGGGATTATTTGCTTTATTTCTTCCTTCTATTTCGTACATCCCTTGTTTGAGGTTTTTTGTGGGCTCTATACCTCCTTTGTATGGTGCTAGGGAAATTTTGTATCCCCCATCCCCTTAGCCTTTTTGTATATCCACTGATATCAGATATATAGGTTATCCTATGTATCCCTATGTACAACCTCTATTTATTAATATATCTTTACCATTTACAAAAAAAAACATTTCATCAATTCTTCACATAGGATTTAGTTATCTCATCTACTAATCTTCTACAACTAAAAAGCATGCAATGATTCCTATTTAGTTGACAATACACTTAATTTCCATGGTGAAAGATGAACAACTCAGAGATGACATTCTTCTATTGTATTTCAACTCTCAACAAACGTGAAAGTTCATTATTTTTTTTATAAAGATCAACCTACTTTCACTAGTAAAAAAATGGTCTGAGAACCTATTTCGGCGGTTGTACAACCACCAAAGTAGACACTCTTTTTCAGCGGTTGTACAACCGCCAAAATAGACACTCTTTTTCGGTGGTTGTTAGCTAACAACCGCCAAGATAGGAGCATGTTAGAACAAAAAAAACATAATTCGGTGGTTCTTAGCTAACAACCACCGAAATAGGTGTATTTTATTTAAAAAATATTGCTTTTTGCCTCGTCTTCAAGAAGAGAATGAAGGTGGAGGCTCATAGTAGAGCTTAGGGTTACAAATTTACAAATGTAAAGAGAATGAAGAGAGAGAGAGAGAGATAGAGAGAGAGAGAGAGAGATCAGAGAGAGAGGCAAAGTTAGAAAAAAGAAGGCAGAAACACGGTTTTTTAAAAATTTTCATCGAAAAAACTGGTAATGGGAAAATTAGGACCAAGAAAATATCCTATTTTGGCGGTTCTTAACTAGCAACCGCCGAAATAGGGCCCCAAAAATTCTGTATCTTAAAAAGACACCTATTTCGATGATTCTTAGCTAGATTACAAAAATAACATAATAACATAAGACACGACTGACATGTAAAAGTTCTAAAATCTCAAGCTCGGTATCGCTGTGGAGGAAAGAACTTAGGCATGAGGAGCTGGAGGACATATTTGGAAGCCCAAAACCAATATACATCAGCTCCAAAGCCTCAAAATTGGTGTCTTTGATGAGGATAGATCTTGTACGGCGAGTAAGAGCACGGATTTGGAAGCCGAACGCCATATTTTTCCATACAACAACATCCACCTTTATTAAATCTACATGCAGAAGCTCTGGGGCCTCCAACACAGTGATAAGTGGTAAAAATATGCATTTATTAGGTTTATATTCACTGGCATTTTACTTGGGTTATAACCCATTTTCACCACTTTATAGAGCAGTTGGTAACTATTAGTGAGCTTATACATTTTGGATATGATTTAGATAAAAAGTTCATTGGAGCACAATGGAATGATGAAAAGGAGTTGTTTGGACGCTTGAACGAGACTTGGTATGTGTGTCACGAGGGTCAAGATCAAGACGGGACCAAACGAGAGCAAACCATGCATTTTAGAGCATTTTGAGCTATGTCCGGGTATGTGTCCAGGTCTACAGACCCGGGCAACCCTTTGCAGAAGTCTCTGCTAAATATGTGCATGGTCCAGGTATGTGTCCTGGTTTACAAACCTAGACCGACCCTTCGCAGAATTCTCTGCCAAGTTTTCACTCGGTCTGGATTTGTGTCTGAGTCTATAGACCCGGATCAACCCCACTGAAGCTTCTGCTGAGTTTTTGACATGGTCCGGGTTTGTGTCAGAGTCTACAAACCCAGACCACACTACTACCAAAATTTCTGTCAACTTTTCACCCTGGTCCGGGTATATTTCTGGGTTAAAGACTCAAACCAGTCATCAACACACCAGATCTAGCCACGACAGTGTGGTCATGGTTAATTAACCGAACGCAAACCCGTACCACACATAGAGGCGCGCCTTGAACTCGTCAAAACATAGAAAAATGAGATTTTAATCTCATTCTCTTCACTTGCTCGTTCAGATTCGTTCCAGACGGAAGACGACAGAAGAAGGGAAAAAGAAAAGAAAAGAGAAAGAAGAAGAATAGAAGAAATAGGGAGCATCTCACCTCATTCAAATCTCAACCACCATCATTAATGGCTATCTCTTTCTTCTTTCTCTTCCTTGTTGCTCCAATGTTTGAGTAAACCTAATTTGTTCCTTGGATGAGGGTTTGACCCCAAATTCCCCCAAACATGATTGTAATACAAAACTTTCTTAATATAGCTTTTTTTATCTCTTTAGTTTATTGATTTTGCTTGATTGATCATCTATGTGCATTTATGGTTTCTCCTAATTTCATAATTTGTGAATTAGGGATTTGACCAAAAGAGAGATAAACCCTAGATTTTGCCCTCTTTAATTAGTTGGTAAATTCTATTGCAATTGCTAAGGATTAGTGTTTAATGCTAATTGGTGATTTAGACCTAACCTAATGGGAGGATTTATTGAGCTAATTAAGAGTTAACTTTATCTATGATTTTAGTGAAGTTGTTAGATTAGTCCTAATAGACAAATAGAGCAAATTAGGATTAAACTAAGTTTGGGGAGCATTTGGGTGATACCACTTTTTTATGGCACATTTCCACCCAATCCTTCAACACATCATTTTAGTTTAACTGTTTTTTTGTAATTGTTATCAAACTAAAATACCAAGCTCGCCTCTGACTAAACCCCTTTCATTTAATTGCTTTCCTTACTAGATACCGAAACTAGGGAGATTATTCTCTCAATTTTCTAGAAAAACGACAATTTATATACTACTACGGTTGGGCATATTTAGAACTAGCATCATTTTTTATTTCTACATTACACGGTGTCACCATGGAGGATAGATCTCGAAATAAGAGGAGCTAGAACATAAAAATCCAAACCCTAAAACCGACATGCAAGAGCTACCAAGCCACCAACACGGTGTCAATGAGGAGAATGTTTCTCAAAATGAAAGGAGCTGGAACATAAAATCTGAACCCCAAAGCCGACATGCAAGAGCTCTCGAGCCACCAAACGGTGTTGATGTGAGGATAGATCTCGGTAGGGAAAATTGGAGGAAGGAATGAGACATACAGAGAGATTTTAGTTGCAGAAAAAAGCTTATGAACTGTGTGGATAAACGAAGGAGACGACAAGAAAAGAAAAAGAAGAAGAGATTAAAGATGAAAGAAAAGGAGGAGTGAGCACTCGTCTCTCTCCCCCTTCAGTGCGACCGGTAAGATCGTTATTATTTTAATCATGAATACTCTCATCCACACCTTCTTGTTACAAAATGAAATCAAAATGGGTTGGAGTGAGAAGCTCTCTCATCTCTCTTTCATTCCCCGTACTTTCCTTTGGCTTTTTCTTACTTTCTTCGCCCACACTTATGACAAACCTCTCTTTCATCACCTTCTCACCGTGATGCAATTTCAACAAATCATTTGACCTTTGGCAATATCTGGAGCTGAAAAGCACATAAATTTGCGTGATAGCTCGACTAAAATATAAAAGGCTGGTCAAATCCCTTCTTATATTAAAAATCTGCCAACTCGATGCTCGATTCCCTCCCCTTAGAGATTTACAATTCTGAACCTCAATGGATTAAATATCAATGTCAAGTTTCTTTGGCGAGTCTGCCCTTTTTCTTAGTCCTTCCTGATTGCGGCAATTGTGGACATTGAGGCTATCTCAATGAATTTTGCCTCTATGCCAAGAAAGTAATGCAACACCCCTTTTTTTTTTGAAAGCACAGGAACGCACCAGCTTATCAATCAAATCCTGGACCAACAAGTGATTACTTCATGTGATCACTATATCATCAACATACGCAAGTATAAGCACAGAACCTTGAGTAGTGTGTCAGAAAACAGTGAAGTTTCAACCTTACTGCATCCAAAGTGAAGACTAAATAGATTGGAGCACAACTTTTCAAACCAGCTCTCGGTGCCTGTTCGAGACCATAAAGAGACTTTTACAACTTATACACAAAATTTTCTTTTTATTTTTTAATAAAGCCAGGTGGAAGTTCCATATAAATGTCTTCTGACAACTCACCATGAAAACACACATTTTTGACATCTAGCTGTCAAATTTCCCACTTTTGAGTAACAAAAACTGATAAACCAGTTCTTATGGTAGGAAACTTGATTACATGGCTCCTGAAAATCAATTCCCAACACTTGATGAAAACCTTTGGAAACCAATCGAGCTTTAAGACGCTCAACAGATCAATCTGCTTTGCACTTTGTTCGAAAACTCACTTGCATCCACAACATTCATGTTAGCTGTTTGGGGAGCTGAAACCCAAGTATCATTGTGTGCAAGAGCATTCATCTCCTCTTGCATTGCTTGCAACCAACACGATCGAGGATCTAACACTTACTAGTGGGATACTAATAACAAATTGACAACATTGATACAACTATTTACATAGTTGGCATAAGCCAAGTCACACTAATACAACAATATATCTAACACTTATAGGTATAGTCCATTCTTAAGTGCTTGTGCATTCAACACTCAACTATGTATTACAATACTGATAATGATAGGTTTACTAGTCTTGTCGATATATATATATATATATTAATTTTTTACATATTAGACTATATTCATATAAATAATTTTAATATTTTAAGAATCAACAGAGTATATAATCCAAATCGTTATCTAAAATTTGGTTTTTTGAGTGATTTATGATGAATTATACTATTCCATTTCTTGTACATTATATTTATTATAAACAAGAAAATATAAAATGCAATAATATTCCATTAACCTTCCACGCTATCTTTCAATTTAGAGAACCATTTTAAATAATGCAATATTTGGATAAGCAAAAAAATATAAAATGATGGCGATTGTTAACTAAATTTAGACCAATACCTCCTCTCTAGTAAATTATATTTAATATAAAAAAGAAAATATAAAATGCAATATTTGTACTATTCTATTTACCTTTCCACACTATCTTTCAATTTGAGAGAACCATTTTTAAAATAATGCAATATTTGGATAAACAAGAAAATATAAATGATGGCAATGGTTAACTATAAATTAGACCGACACCTCCTCTCTAGTACATTATAAACAAGAAAATATAAAATGTAATATTTGTACTATTCCATCTACCCTTCCACACTATCTTTCAATTTGAAAGAACCACTTTAAAATAATGCAATATTTGGATAAACAAGAAAATATAAAATGATGGCGATTGTTAACTATAAATTAGACTGATACCTCCTCTCTAGTACGTTATATTTATTATAAACAAGAAAATAAAAAATGTAATATTTGTACTATTCCTTTACCCTTCCACACCATCTTTCAATTTGAGAAACCATTTTAATAATGAAATATTTGGATAAACAAGAAAATATAAATTGATGGTGATTGTTAACTATAAATTAGACCGATACCTCCTCTCTAGTACATTATATTTATTATAAACAAGAAAATATAAAATGCAATATCTGTACTATTTCATTTACCCTTCCACACTATCTTTCAATTTGAGAGAACCATTTTAAAATAATGTAATATTTGGATAAACACGATAATATAAAATGATGGCTATTGTTGACTTTAATTAGACCGATACCACCTCTCTAGTACATTATATTTATTAGGAAAATTACGTCCCCCACCCATGACGTTTGGTGAAATTACACACCCTACTCACGAGGTTTTCAAAATTTACTTTGCCCACGTACATGGTTTCCTCTATTTTACATATGACAAATTTTTTAATATTTGATTAACTTAAAAGATGATTAAATGTTGTCCAAAATTGATGAAACTTTACATGAACGATGTTAAGGTGTTATATTTGGTCTAGCGTGAAATCCAAAGTTTTTTAAGCTCATATGTGATCCGTGGGACCCAATGAACATGTTACATATCAACATGTCCAATTGACTACATGCAATCTACAGACATTCATGTCCAAGTGTTTAAGGATTTCTCATAACTATTGATGTTCAAAACTGAAAGAAGATGCAAATCCAATCGAAACTGGAGATGGAGAAGTGCCTAGCTTCTCTATCTCCATCTCCATCCATAAGTCATGAAACTTATCAACCGAGCGATCTGGTACCACTTTATCTTCATATAGTCTCTCATGCCACCATATAATCGACTAAGATTCCTCTTCTCCTCCTCATATAACTCTTCTAGAAAACTGTTTTCTTCATTCAAGGTCATTGTAACACCCCTACTACGCACATAACATTACTTGAAATCGCAGCGGAATTAACAACTAAACAATAACTAAACGATTCGGTGCTACAACGCCGTTAACCACCCACGTGGTTAACAAGGCAGAATAAATACAAGCGTATCGGTCTGATGATCAGACTCCCGAGCATAGAACTAATAACTTTAATACATCAATCAAATACCGAGTTTGTAACTACATCCATAAACGTAACTGTACATCACAAACTGTCACTGTGAACTGTTAACGACTATCATCGTACTACAACGGTACCAAAAATATATCGCCTCGGGAGCACAGGCGCATCCCGGCACAACATCTAAAAACAACCAAAAGTAATCCTCATCCTAGAATCTAAAGTCATTCCGCTTCTTCGATCCTCATCCTGCAGTAAAAGAAATATGGAGCCCCCGAGGGGGTCAGCAACCCTTGGCTGGTATGGTTAACGCGCAGCCCATCGACTACCGGGATACGCTAACTAATTGTCATGATGACATGGCATTCATTTTAAACATACACATATTATATACTATATATATATATCATAGCAAAAGTATTGCATTCAACTTCACACATAGTACACAATAACCATTCCTTTTAGGAAATGAACCAACATAGTTAGTTCCCATGGAGAGCCTAGAGAATGTTGCCATACTCATGCTAAGCTCGTTACATAACTCGTTACCGTCCTGTTAGATTGAACGGGTAACTTAACACAAGGTGCCTCGGATATAGTGATCCAAGCACACCGAAACCAAACATAGTATGCCCCTGTGGCCCGACGTGAGTCAGTAAAATAGCCTTGGTTAAGCTAAAGGGAAGGTTGGGAACCAAATTGGAAAACAACCATAACATACAAAGAGAATCGAACCGGTTATGACATCGACTCCCATACTCACACGCGTGGCCGGAACAGACCGGACTCCTCACTTCCCCCGTTAGCACTTGTTAGAAGTTCAACATTGAACTCAATGAACAACAAACACATCACAATACATAGGTTTAAGTCTTGTTAGACACACAAGGGAAGAGGTGAGAGTCATACTTAACAATACAATAATATTAACAACTGTAAACTCATTACATGACTTAAGTCTTACAAGGTCATAAACACACAGAAAAACAAAACAACACAAGCCGGTGTAAACCGGTAGGCAACAGACTGCAAGAAAACCATACCTTGGTCCTTGCTTCGATTGATTTCCACCGTAGGTCACTCCTATACACGTTTAAGAATGTCGGTTAATTGCTTACTTAACTTCAAATTTACTAAATGTTTAACATGATTATATGACATGTTTTAATGCCCCAACTTATCCTTGATTACCTACACTATACCCCCTAGGGTTTATTACTTAAGCCATACTTTTATGTTTTTTTTAAGTTTTGGTCTGTGACCCACCGTCCGACCCAACCAACTGGGTCGGACCCTTCCAGTAATCTTCGGTTTTGAAAAACTCTACTTGTCCGACCCATGTCCGACTCAACCAACTGGGTCGGACCATTCCAGAACATTTACCGTCCTATAACACACACGTCCGACCCAAGTCCTCTGGGGGACCGTTCCAGAACATCTTACTGGCGTCTAACAGAGGCCGTCCGACCCAAACTTGGGTCGGACGCCACCAGAACATGTCCAAAAAGTTAAATTTCACCTTTTAAACTTCCTAAATCAGTTCTCTAACATCATTGGTATTACACCTTACAACATCCATGAAACTCATTTTCTATCTCCTTAAACACTTCCTCTTTTCATACCAAATCCAAAATTATGATATTCCTCTTGGTTTTCTAAGTGGTGTTTCATACCTATGATAACCACTATGCCAATAATGTTTCCTCACCACTACAAAACATCTACCCAAGCATTTTTTCTTCCTAAACAACTCCTTGAACATCTTTACAAGTTTATAGCTTTCCCATGCAACAAATCACTTCATCTTTTTCACCAACAATGCACAAGTCCTAAATACAATCTCACCATGATCTTGAAATGTCCCAAAACATTCTTTTGCATTCTAAATCCTCTAGAACCTTGCCTAAGCCCTTTTTACATCTTTAAACACCTTAATGCATGTTTCTTCCACTAGTTGAACACTTAACCATTCTAAACATTTCCTAACTTACCAAACTCATTTTAAATCCTTAGAACTTCTTGTTTATTACCTAAATTTCGACATAGGTTCTCCTAGAACATTACTAAACCAAAACACATTTTTCACCATTAAACAACCAAGAACACTAAAATCCATTAAACACATTCTTATACACAAACTTCACTCATTTAGCACTACATCACAATATAGTGCATAATTTAAATTGCTTGGCACTTAGGCCCTTAAAAACATGGCTCTTAGGCCCTTAAGATGCATAAATCATAAACACTGAATTTCCACAATATATTTGCCTTTGACCTGCAAATACACTCAACAACACATATGCCTTTTACTAAGCCCTTGAGAGCATTTTTCTAAGTCATTCACCATTGGCTCCTTAAATCATTTTCATAAGCAATATAAGCTCATTTCTACTAAGACTTTAAACCACATTAGGTTAGCATATTTACCTCTTTTCCTCACAAACTTCTTTTGTTTCCTTGACTAAATTGGCAAGGCTTTTAGTTGCTTGTCAACTTCTAAACATTATACAAATGATATAATGAGTATACAAGCTTTTGCTTCATCTCATTGTAAACCCCAGTTACATATATTATTTTAAAGCATTAAGATGATTGTTTTACCTTGGAATGGAAAGAGAGTTTGGATATGTAGCAAGAGAGGACTCCACCAAGCCCTTGGAAGATTCAAATGAAGCTAAAACAAGCAAGGTAAGGACACCATCAATGGTGATTTTCGGACAACACACAAACATGAAGGAAGTGTTATTTTTCTTTGAGTTTCCTTACCTAGAAGCAAAGGAGAACAACAATATGTGAAAAGATGAGCTCAAGCTCCTCCCATGGAGATTCTTCTTGGCACCGAAATGGAGCTCTTGAGATTTTGAAAGGATAGAATTGAAGAGCTTGATGAGAGGAAGAGAATGGTGGTCTTAGAATTTAATTTGGCAAAATGAGCTAGGAGATATAAGTGGTCAAAGATGAAAAATGATGTTGGTGTTGCTGTAGCAAACGTGAATGAGAGCAAGAAGAAGAGGTAGAAGAGAGGTTGAAGACGTGTGAATGAGGAGGGAAATGAGAGAATGAAGATTGGTTTTGCTTTTAGAAGATATTTATATCTTAAAGTAAATAGTAACCATTAGTCATCATTTGTTCACTTAATAAACTTACATGTGTGGTGACTCATTACTACAAAAACCGGCCCCCTTTATGTTACTAAGGGTATTTTAGTCTTTTGATCAATTTAATTACTTATATAAACATATGTTACAAACTAGCTTATTTTAGTTACTATTCACTAAAACAAGGCACATAGATGTGAATTTTTGATTTCCCATTGATATAGACTTCCAAATGTGATACTAAGTAGTACACATATTAATTAAAGAGTAATGATGGACATTTTGCCATTCAAAACTCATTTACAAGACAATTTTTCAAAAATGTGCTTTAAGACTCCTTAAAGCACATTTTGTGTTTTAACTTGTTTTCAAGCTTGGTTTTCTTTGGTAATTGGTTTAATATGTTCATTAGTATACCACTGAGGTCTTGGTAAGTTCATTAGGTCTTAACCCAGCTTATCCCAAGCTTAGAGCACATTTTGGCCTTTATTGACCTTAAAGCATTATTTGTGTTTTCTATGGTTTAAATTGTTTACTAATGTTTCTAAGACTCTTTTTAGTCTTACCACACCTTATTTTAGTGTTTAAACAACATAACTAGGTTTGGGGTATTTCAATCTACCCCCCTTAAAAGAACTTTGTCCCCAAAGTTCATACTTCCACATATCCTAAATATTAGAACACGGGAACACATATCAACAATACTTCCAAACAATATTAACAACATCTTTACATAACATCGGACACAAGGTCCAAACAACAAAACATCACAACATCATTCAGACTCAGCGGTCTGTAACATAACAGGGTAACAACATGACAACACAACACAGACAATGTATCCAAGTACATGTCGTACACACATAACCGAAACGGCTCTACCCCCCTTAAATAGGGGTACGCCCCGTACCCTATACATACAAACGCTAAGAAGTAAACAATGACGGGTACTTCACCTTCATCTTATCTTCCAGCTCCCAAGTGGCCTCCTCAACATCCTGGTTAGACCAGAGAACCTTCACCAGTCACTGACTTATGGCGAGTGTCTCGAGTCTTAGTATCCAGAATCCGTACCGGAGTCTCCACTGATCGCATGGTCGGCTCTAAAGTTAGCCTTTCAGGCTGAAGTACATGAGACGGATGAGACATATATTTCTTCAACTGGGACACATGAAATACATCATGTACCTTGCCCAGCTCAGCGGGTAAATCAAGTCTGTAAGCTACCGGGCCGATCCGCTCCGTCACAACATATGGTCTCACATATTTTGGGCTCAACTTGCCTTTCTGGCCAAAACGAAATACTTCATTCATGGGGGATACTCTCAAAAATACCTGATCGCCCACGGCGAACTCCAAGTCACGTCTGCGCACATCCGCGTACGATTTCTGTCTATCCTGAGCTGCCTTCATGTTAGCCCGGATCTGGCGAACTTCTGCCTGAACTTGTTCCAGGTACTCTGGTCCTATAATGACCGTCTCACTCGACTCATCCCAGCATAATGGCGAGCGGCATGGTCTACCGTACAAAGCCTGGAAGGGAGACATCTTGATCGAAGCGTGGTAACTGTTGTTGTAGCTAAACTCGATCAGATGTAACTTGTCAATCCAGCTGGTCTGAAAGTCAAGTGCACATGCACGTAACATATCCTCAAGTGTCTGGATGGTGCGCTCACTCTGACCATGTGGGTGAACGCTGTTGTTGAACGTGTACTTAGCTTCAGCTCGGTACCAAGCGCTTCCCGTGTGGATTTCCAGTACCTGGAGAGGAATCTGGTATCCCTGTCAGACACGATAGTCTTCGGTACCCCATGGTGCCGAACAATCTCTCTATCAAAGAGCTCTGCAAGTTTTGCCACTTTCCAGGTGTCCTTCATCGGTATGAATCGAGCCACCTTGGTCAGTCGGTCAACAATAACCCAAATCATATTCAGACCTCCCCTTGTAGGCGGAAGCCCTACTACGAAGTCCATAGAAATATCATGGAACTTCCACTCAGGCACTGGCATTGGTTGTACCATACCACCAGGCCGTCGGTGCTCAAACTTGACCTTCTGACAAGTGAGACACCTCAACACATAATCATTCACATCCTTTTTCATTCCAGTCCACCAAAAATAACGTTTCATACCCTTATACATCTTTGAAGCTCCGGGGTGAATCGAAGTCGTAGAACAGTGGGATTCACTCAGTATGCGCTCCTCAGCTCAGCGCTACTCCTCGGAATACACAGTCGGCCATTCAGCCTAATCAGGTCATCATCGTGGAGTCTGAAGTCGTACTTCTGACCCTCGAATGTGCCATCAATAAGCTTCTGTCTAATCTCCAACATATACTGATCCGTCATCTGAGCACTCCGCACCTCTTCAACCAAGCTAGTATGAGAGACCAGCGAATGGAGAGAGTGTGCTCGGCGACTCAATGCGTCAGCTACCACATTTGCCTTACCCTCTTTATACTGTAGATTAATGTCGTAGTCGTTTAGAAATTCAACCCACCTTCTTTGTCTCATGTTCAACTCCTTCTGAGTGAACAAGTACTTTAAAACTTGTGGTTAGAATAAATTGTCACACTTACCCCATACAAATGATGTCGCCATATCTTCAGTGCGAAGACAATGGCACCCAATTCTAAGTCGTGGGTAGGGTAGTTCTCTTCATGCTCTTCAGCTGTCGGGAGGCGTATGCTACGACCTTCCCGTGTTGCATCAACACACAACCCAAACCTCTGCCTGATGCGTCGCAATAGACCTCAAAACCATCTGGACCGTCTGGTAAAGTCAGGACTGGTGCAGATGTCAGAGCATCCTTGAGACTCTGGAAAGAACTCTCACAGTCATCTGTCCACTCGAATGGAGCATCCTTCTTCATCAAGGAAGTCATCGGCTTCGAGACACTGGAGAAGTCCTTCACAAACCTCCTATAATAACCTGCCAGACCGAGGAAGCTCCTGATGTCGGTAACTGTCTTCGGCCTAGGCCAGGTGCGCACTGCATCTATCTTTGCCGGATCAACATCGATCCCAGCTTCAAAATCACATGGCCAAGAAAAGATACTTGGTTCAACCAAAACTCACACTTTGAAAATTTAGCATATGGCTGATTCTTTCTCAATGTTTACAACACACTTCTCAGGTGGCTTTCGTGCTCACCTCTCGATTTCGAGTACACAAGAATATCATCGATGAAGACTACCACTGACTTGTCCAATTGATCTTGGAACAAGCGGTTCATTAAGTCCATGAACTTGGCTGGTGCATTGGATAGACCAAGTGGCATAACCGTAAACTCATAGTGTCCATATCTGGTTCTGAATGCTGTCTTCTCAATGTCACTGTCACGGATGGCAATCTGATGGTATCCGGATCGTAGATCTATCTTGGAGAATACTGATACCCCTTTCAACTGATCAAATAAATCATCGATGCGTGGTAAAGGGTAACGGTTCTTCACCGTAACTGCATTCAGCTCTCGATAGTCAATACACAGGCGGAGGCTACCGTCCTCTTCTTCACGAAGAGGACCGGCGCTCCCCATGGTGAAACGCTAGGGTGGATAAACCCCTTGTCGAGTAGGTCTCTCAGCTGCTCCTTGAGCTCAGTCATCTCTGCTGGAGCCATACGGTAGGGCGCCTTCGCAATTGGTCCGGTGCCCGGAACCAAATCAATCTCAAACTCAACTTCCCGTGCTGGCGGCATGCCCGGCAGTTCCTTAGGAAATACATCAGGAAACTCCGACACTACCGGCACATCAGGACTAAACTCTGGGTCTCTCTCTATGTCCTGGACATAGCAGAGGTATACATCACTCCCTCGTCGTAATTCACGATACATAGCCATGGCGGTGACAATCTGAGTCGTAGGCTCCCTGGGCCTCTGTCGGTAAGATATGGTAACCCCAGACGGACTCCGAAGAAGCAGACGATGCTCGTCACACAGGATTCTGCCCTTGTACCGCTCCAACCAATTCATCCCGACAATCACATCAAAACCAAGTCATCGAACTCTATCAAGTCGATCGGAAACTCTTCATCTCTGATCCGTACAACAACATCTCGGTGGTAGCGGGTACACCTGATCCGCTCTTTCGACGGGAGAGTGACTAGGAAGCCTGGCATCTCATCACCGTCTAACCCCAGCCTCTTCGCAAAGATAGCGAAATAAATGTATGTGAGGCTCCGGAGTCGAACAAGATCGAAGCGTCCACGCCATTGACTGGAAAGGTACCGGTGAGAATTGTGCCGCTCTTGCCGGCTTCTGCCTCATTGCAGACACTCAGTATACCTCCCTTTCCGAGAGCACAGCCTAATTCATTGGCAAACTAATAAGTATTTGGTAACAACACGGTTGACATACTTCAAACAACTCCACTTTATTCATTAACACACTCTTTACATCATACGTTGGTTTACACTGTTGACATAACTAATATACAAATCTTTAACATACACTGGTTCAAACACATCACATAATTATACAAGGCTTTAAAACTGTCTGAAGGTCAAATTCAAACGTCCGGGTTTCAAGTGTGTGGCATTGATCACTGTCGATGGTGCGGTATTCAGTTTGATCTTCTTGATGCCATGGTATAGCATCCTTGACTGCCCACCCATGATTAACACATCTCCTTATTTCACACTAGCTTCTTTGCGAGATCAGCACGCTTCTGCTCGCCGTACACAAACATGCGGTGTCACCAATGGACCAAGACACCACGGGTACTCCCTTAATTAGAGACTCGGGTGACTCGTCCTTATCTTGATGTAACCCTAACCGTCCACCTTTCTGGTAGAAGTTCACAATACACAGATCTGCTGTCGCATGGGATTTGAATCTGTTTCAACTTGCTGAGCAATTCCCACGGTGTGGTTAACGACCGCAAGGAACTCCTCAGGTATACTTGGTACAGTTGCTCCATCTTCAGCTCGCACTTCTTGATATGTCTTGGTGTAAGGGTTCCAGTCCTTACCCATGCACATCATCTTCAATTTCATTCTTGATCCGCTCGGGTATTCGGGTGTGTAGAAACCTCCAGGTGCTGCTCCTAGTTCGTCGCATCGTCGGATAATGTGGATTTGTGCTTCCGGTGTCAGGTATCCATTTAAGAGTATCATACCTGGTTGGATGACCTGACATTGCTCCATTGGAAAGTCGGTGATGCTGATGGTGTTTCTTCAGGGTTTGGTGTGGGTGGGATTGGATAGCAAATATTGAAGGTTCCAAGTTTTCAATTTACCTAATTAGGTGTTCTCACATTATACTTTAATTCTTTACTCACATGGTAGTACACTTGGACTCACTAACACACACATGCATGAAATGCGGTATGCAATCACTTATTTTACTCAATAGTTAGGCGGTACCTGGTCTAGAAGAGGGCCCTGGCGCCTCAGACCGGTCCACCACACGCAGGGTGGCCTTGCTAGGTCCCGACCCCTTCCCTTCTGGGAATCTGTGTACCTCTGATCTGGGGGTGGCTGATTCGCCGTCTCGGGCATCAGTGGTCGCGGTGGCCTTACCCTTCCATTGCCCCTTAGGCCTGTAGTTCTGCTGTTCGGGTTTGCCAGCACTCGTGGACTAGAGGTGATCATTCGGGCGGGCGGGCCGGGTTGGCCGGGCCGAAAATTTTAGGCCGACGGGCCTTTCGGTTACATGTTCCGGGCGCGGCGGGCTAGGCCCTTTCCAGGCTTTGCCGTGGCCGGCCCGCCCCCCTTGGATGATTGGCTAACTTTTGTATACTGTAATCACATATATCGGGCCGGCCGGGTTGTCCACGGGCCATGTGCCGCGGCCCGGCCCTTTATCGCGATTTTATGTCCATCCGCCCAATCGGGCTCGGGCCGGCGGGCTTACAGGGGGTCGGACCGGGCTCGGACACATTTGATCAGCTCTCATAGTCACGTGCCCATCTTGCAGTATCGGCACGGCACTCATTACCTTGCAGTCCTTGCCGGGGTGGTCTCCGTTACACCACTTACAATAGTAGTGGCGCTCCGGTCCAGAGCCCGTGCTAGCTGCTAACACATCGCACACTCAGTACATACTTCACAAGTTAATAACACACACTAGATTTCGGTATTGAAATTTATTAATTACCCTGGGTGGGTAAGAGCGTAAGGGCTTGGCCGCATACGCTAGGTGAGCTGCAGAGGCTCCTCAGCAGTGGTGGTCTGGGTCTGGCCCTTGCCACCCTGTTGCTGTCCTTTCTGGGACTGGGGGTATGGCTTCTTCTTCTTTCCTCTCCCTTGCCCTTGCGTGCCTTGGCCCTCGCTCATGGCCTTGCGCTTGAGCGCACTCTCCTCGTCCCTCAGACGGACGGTGATCTCAACAATTGCAGCGGCATGGTAGCACTATATTTAGGGTGTTAGTTATGCCCCGCTAAACAAACTCACATCACATTAACATACCATACATACTCATTCACTTATACTGTAGTTCATTACCTGCAAGGTAGTATACCCGCTCGGCCCATGCCGTAGCGTAAACGGTAACTCAACCCGTTGTAAAAACGGTTCACTAAAATCCGGTCCGAGTAACCCAGATCCGGTAGCAGATGGATGAGTCCGATAAAAGCGGTGTAGTACTCATCAACTGTCATCTTGTCTCCCTGTCTCAAACTGTCAAGCTCTAGGCGCTTGGCCTCCTGAACGTGAATCGGGTAGTACTTGGCTCGCAGCAGGGTCGTGTACTCCCTCCACTGGAAGGTAGGATCACCAACTCTTCCCTCCCTTACCAGCTTCCACCATGTATGAGCCGATCCCTTCAGATAGTAAGCGGCTAGTCGGACCTTGACACCAGCAGGAACGTCCAAGGTCTCGAAAGCGGTCTCCATCTCGGAGATGTACGCCTCCAGCTTACTAGGGTCGGTTCTCCCACTGAATGACGGGGGTCTCAAATCCGCCAACGCCTTGACCCAGTTGGTCTCGCGGGCTGTGGTTGCGGTTGTGGCCCTTGTTGACCCTCACCGCCTGCTGCTGCTGCTGCTGCATCGCAGCTAATAACTGTGGGACCATCTGGGCTACGGCGGCCGCAACAGCGTCGGCCATGACTTGCGCTGTAGGGTTCTCCCCCTGGTTCCCGGTATCACCAATACCGCGCCCGCAGCCTCGACCTCGTGGTCTACCTGACATCTGAATTCACATGAACATTTATTAGCACTGTGCTTGCACACTTATCGGTCCAACGGTTGTAACATCTTCCCGACAAATAGGTATCTCCACACTTAGTTAGTGGTTAACCTTCTCATAACTGCTTTCTTAGGTAACTATGGTTAGGTTTCCTAACGTCGGTATCATAATTCGATACTTCGCTCTGATACCACTTTTTGTAACACCCTACTACGCACATAACATTACTTGAAATCGCAGCGGAATTAAACAACTAAACAATAACTAAACGATTCGGTGTGCTACAACGCCGTTAACCACCCACGTGGTTAACAAGGCAGAATAAATACAAGCGTATCGGTCTGATGATCAGACTCCCGAGCATAGAACTAATAACTTTTAATACATCAACCAAATACCGAGTTTGTAACTACATCCATAAACGTAACTGTACATCACAAACTGTCACTGTGAACTGTTAACGACTATCATCGTACTACAACGGTACCAAAAATATATCGCCTCGGGAGCACAGGCGCATCCCGGGCACAAACATCAAAAAACAACCAAAAGTAATCCTGATCCTAGAATCTAAAGCCATTCCGCTTCTTCGATCCTCATCCTGCAGTAAAAGAAATATGGAGCCCCCGAGGGGTCAGCAACCCTTGGCTGGTTGGTTAACGCGCAGCCCATCGACTACCGGGATACGCGCCAAACTAATTGTCATGATGACATGGCATTCATTTAAACATACAACATATATATATATATATCATAGCAAAAGTATTGCATTCAACTTCACACATAGTACACAATAACCATTCCTTTTAGGAAATGAACCAACATAGTTAGTTCCCATGGAGAGCCTAGAGAATGTTGCCATACTCATGCTAAGCTCGTTACATAACTCGTTACCGTCCTGTTAGATTGAACGGGTAACTTAACACAAGGTGCCTCGGATATAGTGATCCAAGCACACCGAAACCAAACATAGTATGCCCCTGTGGCCCGACGTGAGTCAGTAAAATAGCCTTGGTTAAGCTAAAGGGAAGGTTGGGAACCAAATTGGAAAACAACCATAACATACAAAGAGAATCGAACCGGTTATGACATCGACTCCCATACTCACACGCGTGGCCGGAACAGACCGGACTCCTCACTTCCCCCGTTAGCACTTGTTAGAAGTTCAACATTGAACTCAATGAACAAATCACATACAATAGGTTAAGTCTTGTTAGACACACACAAGGGAAGAGAGAGTCATACTTAACAATACAATAATATTTAACAACTGTAAACTCATTACATGACTTAAGTCTTACAAGGTCATAAACACACAGAAAAAAACAAACAAACACCAAGCCGGTGTAAACCGGTAGGCAACAGACTGCAAGAAAACCATACCTTGGTCCTTGCTTCGATTGATTTCCACCGTAGGTCACTCCTATACACGTTTAAGAATGTCGGTTAATTGCTTACTTAACTTCAAATTTACTAAATGTTTAACATGATTATATGACATGTTTTAATGCCCCAACTTATCCTTGATTACCTACACTATACCCTAGGGTTTATTACTTAAGCCATACTTTTATGTTTTTTTTTTAAGTTTTGGTCAGTCCGACCCACGTCCGACCCAACCAACTGGGTCGGACCCTTCCAGTAATCTTCGGTTTTGAAAAACTCTACTTGTCCGACCCATGTCCGACTCAACCAACTGGGTTCGGACCATTCCAGAACATTTACCGTCCTATAGAACACACACGTCCGACCCAAGTCCTCTGGGTCGGACCGTTCCAGAACATCTTACTGGCGTCTAACAGAGGCCGTCCGACCCAAACTTGGGTCGGACCCCTGGGTCGGACGCCACAGAACATGTCCAAAAACTGTTAAATCTTCACCAAACTTCTCCTAAAGCCTCCTAATGTTTCCTAACATCATTTGGTACACTTACACCCTCATACAACATCCATGAAACTCATTTTCTATCTCCTTAAACACTTACTCATTTCATACCAAAATTCCTAACACTTATGATATTTCCTCCTTGGTTTCTAAGTGGTGTTTCATACCTATGATAACCACTATGCCAATAATGTTTCCTCACCACTACAACATCATCTCCAAGCATTTTTTTCTTCCTAAACAACTCCTTGAACATCTTTACAAGTTTATAGCTTCCCATGCAACAAATCACTTCATCCTTTTTCACCAACAATGCACAAGTCCTAAATACAATCTCACCATGATCTTGAAATGTCCCAAAACATTCTTTTGCATTCTAAATCCTCTAGAACCTTGCCTAAGCCCTTTTTACATCTTTAAACACCTTAATGCATGTTTCTTCCACTAGTTGAACACTTAACCATTCTAAACATTTCCTAACACCAAACTCATTTTAAATCCTTAGAACTTCTTGTTTATTACCTAAATTTCGACATAGGTTCTCCTAGAACATTACTAAACAAAACACATTATTTTCACCATTAAACAACCAAGAACACTAAAATCCATTAAACACATTCTTATACACAAACTTCACTCATTTAGCACTACATCACAATATAGTGCATAATTTAATTGCTTGGCACTTAGGCCCTTAAATAACATGGCTCTTAGGCCCTTAAGATGCATAAATCATAAACACTGAATTTCCACAATATATTTGCCTTTGACCTGCAAATACACTCAACAACACATATGCCTTTACTAAGCCTTGAGAGCATTTTTCTAAGTCATTCACCATTGGCTCCTTAAATCATTTTCATAAGCAATATAAGCTCATTTCTCCTAAGACTTTAAACCACATTAGGTTAGCATATTTACCTCTTTTCCTCACAAACTTCTTTCTTGTTTCCTTGACTAATTGGCAAGGCTTTTAGTTGCTTGTCAACTTCTAAACATTATACAAATGATATAATGAGTATACAAGCTTTTGCTTCATCTCATTGTAAACCCTAGTTACATATATTATTTTAAAGCATTAAGATGATTGTTTTACCTTGGAATGGAAAGAGAGTTTGGATATGTAGTAGCAAGAGAGGACTCCACCAAGCCCTTGGAAGATTCAAATGAAGCTAAAACAAGCAAGGTAAGGACACCATCAATGGTGATTTTCGGACAACACACAAACATGAAGGAAGTGTTATTTTTCTTTGAGTTTCCTTACCTAGAAGCAAAGGAGAACAACAATATGTGAAAAGATGAGCTCAAGCTCCTCCCATGGAGATTCTTCTTGGCACCGAAATGGAGCTCTTGAGATTTTGAAAGGATAGAATTGAAGAGCTTGATGAGAGGAAGAGAATGGTGGTCTTAGAATTTAATTTGGCAAATGAGCTAGGAGATATAAGTGGTCAAAGATGAAAAATGATGTTGGTGTTGCTGTAGCAAACCGTGAATGAGAGCAAGAAGAAGAGGTAGAAGAGAGGTTGAGACGTGTGAATGAGGAGGGAAATGAGAGAATGAAGATTGGTTTTGCTTTTAGAAGATTAGATATCTTAAAGTAAATAGTAACCATTAGTCATCATTTGTTCACTTAATAAACTTACATGTGTGGTGACTCATTACTACAAAAACCGGCCCCCTTTATGTTACTAAGGGTATTTTAGTCTTTATTGATCAATTTAATTACTTATATAAACATATGTTACAAACTAGCTTATTTTAGTTACTATTCACTAAAACAAGGCACATAGATGTGAAATTTTTGATTCCCATTGATATAGACTTCCAAATGTGATACTAAGTAGTACACATATTAATTAAAGAGTAATGATGGACATTTAGCCATTCAAAACTCATTTATAAGACAATTTTTCAAAAATGTGCTTTAAGACTCCTTAAAGCACATTTTGTGTTTTAACTTGTTTCAAGCTTGGTTTTCTTTGGTAATTGGTTTAATATGTTCATTAGTATACCACTGAGGTCTTGGTAAGTTCATTAGGTCTTAACCCAGCTTATCCCAAGCTTAGAGCACATTTTGGCCTTTATTGACCTTAAAGCATTATTTGTGTTTTCTATGGTTTTAAATTGTTTACTAATGTTTCTAAGACTCTTTTTAGTCTTACCACACCTTATTTTAGTGTTTAAACAACATAACTAGGTTTGGGGTATTTCAGTCATGAAGTGGGCCAGTAATTTGTTAATCACCACCGGACTCTGCTTCGTGGCAGCCCCACATTCACACCGTTTTCCTGTGCACCATCGGCCAAATTCACCTGGCTTTTTATCCGATTTCTCTGTGATGTTTCTGAAGATCAATACCACTCGGTCTCTGCTGATCTCAGAATCCCACATTTTTCTGTGTCATCCCCAAAGTTTTCAGTGTCGTCCAGTTCTGATTGTTTGATCTACTGAAGCTTCTACAACATACTAGTCAAAGGTGACTAAAGGAAAATGAGAGAAGGAAGGTCGTGAAGGAAAAGTTGGTGGGCCCGTCCAAGTTCAATTTTTTTATAAAATAGAGTGGAAATTACAATAAAAAATACGAGGGAGAAGGGGCAAAAAATGTAGAGGGATACTAAAATAACTACAAGAAAGAAGCTGTAAGTAGAGGTCTCTAATATGCCCAATGGTGGTCATAGATTTCCAAACATTAGAGGGTTATTTGGAACGCCTGACCGGATAACAAATTAAAAAAAATGAAGGAACTCAAAATTTTGATTTTGGTATTGGTAGAAACGTAGATAAACTTCTGGGTGGATGTTAAGGTAAAAGCAATATGGGGAAGGGGACGTCAGGCAAGCTGGCTAGCGTCTCAACACAAGGCAAACCAGGGGGGTTGGTTATTTCGTGGAATAAGGAAATTATTCAAGTAAAAGGGCATAGTATGTGGGAACAATAGTAGTAGTTAATATTTGTCTTGACCTCTGGCAATTTTGAAGGTATAGTAATAATTTTGTGTGCAGTTCAATGTAGGAAGTGAAAATGAAGGAGTTGTACAGGGAAATATCCATATTGAAAGCCCGGGAATTCAATGAGGTGGTGTGGTTGGAGAGAGAAGTGGAGTAGAGAGCAGATCTGCATGCAAACACATTCACTGCATGTTGACCATGCCGTAATGCTATGTCTTCGTAATTAATACACCTTATAGTCATCTAATATTTGCCCTGGGTTATACGTACTATAATAATATAACATTTTAAAACATAAAAAAGCCTCAAAACACTTAATCCCCATTTAATTTCTAACCAAATTTCACCATAACTACGTGGTTATATTGTATGCATGCCCAAACGCATTATATTTCACGCCTAATAAACACATTAATTCCCAAGTCCATTGTATAACCAGCAAGTAAAAATCAGCACATAGTACAACAATAGATTCGACAATTTGGTTTGCATGCAAAATTAATCCCAAACATACACTTAATCCTAGCTAATAAACACATTAATCCTAAACAGAGCATGTATGTTCCTGCTGAACAAGTTTGGTTTGCAAAATTACCTAGCAGAAGAATAGAGGCGATAGAGCGCGCATGTATGTTCAGCGCGCATGTATGTTCCTTTCGCTAGTGGGGGTTGTAAAATTAATGTAGAGAGTGAAGGCCAAGAGGTGCGCGCGACAGGCATGTATGTTCCTGTTCGCGTGAGTTTGCAAAAATTAATTATAATCGTAGAGTGTATGAAAAATAAGGATATGCATATATATATATATTATATATACCTGTTAGAGTTTGCGCGCAAAATTACCGAAAGAGAGGCGTCAACCGATCGACGCATGCATGTAATTCCTTCACCAGTTTGGTTGCAGATTAGAAGATAGATATTGAAGATGGCGCGCAGTATCGGGAGAAACAAGAAGAGGCGTCGTGCAGTGGCGGCGATGGTAACGAACTGGTAATTTCTCGTGGGCTCAGTCGATTCGATTGAGAATAGCTTAGAGAGTACTTACAGAGAGCGATGGGTAGCGGAACTGTCGATTTGTTTGAGAAAGACTAGAGTTACTGAGAGTGGGGGAGGGATATTTCGGGGGAAAATTTTAATAATTTAGGTTACATTAAGAACGCTTCACTTAAGAAGCGTTCTTTATGCTGAGCATAAGTAACATAAAGAACGCTTCTTAACTGAAGTGTTCTTTATGCTGAGCGTTCCAAAGACATAAAAAACGCTTCCTTGGTGAAGCTTCTTTATATGTTACTACCTCCGTCCCGTCATAAGTGTCCTATTTGCTTTTTGGCACGTTTTTCCACTTCAATATTAAACATATAAGGTAAAATAATTTTATAAAACTGAATTTTGTATTATATAGTTTATCATCTAAGGAATCATATGCAAAACTTAAATTTTCAAAATTAATTTTTCTTATATGTTAAAAATTGAAGTCAAACGACATGTCTAAATAGTAAATAGGACGGTCAAGGTGGGACGGAGGGAGTACATATAAAGAATGCTTATTTACAAAGTGTTGTTTTTGTCTTTGAGCGTGATACAATAAAGAACGCTTCTTAAGCAAAACATTTTTAAGATGTCCGACCTATGATAAATTTTTTTTACAATATAACCGTTTTTAAAAGGGCGTTGTTTATTTTTTTTTCCAGCAGTGCTTTCATTGACTGAAGAAGTTCAGTTTGAAGTTTATCCATATAGCCTTCGCAGAGGTACATCTAACACTTTACTCAACACAGTCTTATGAAATTATGGAAATAATCCAAGTTTGATCTAAGACATCCTTTTCTTTCCATGTAGTGAGATCCATTCTTAGACTCTCCTTCACTCGGTGCTTCTTCATCTATAACTTCAAGAACCTGGACCGGTTCAAGATGATTAAGCATCTGTGTTCCCGGGGTTAAGTAATTTCGATCTCCACTAAGCATAATTGTCAAAATTCCAATCAACTGATACAAAGTTGAAGAAAATAAGATGAAACCAGATCCTAAACTAGAACTGGCTCCATTCGAAGTAGTGCGAACAAATTAACTCATGGTCAGCAAGAGGTTAATGATCGAAAGAGACGATTAAGCGTAGAAAAGCACACTCATACTCTGATACCATGAAGAACTTGAGACATATGGAAGTATATAAAAGAAGAGATAGAACTCCATTGAAGACAGGAGAATAAAGAACAGAAAGCTAGACACATTTCTCATTATTATTGATAAACTATACTAGTGGGATACTTATAACAAATTGACAACATTGATACAATTATTTACATAGCTGGCATAAGCCAAGTCACACTAATACAACAATATATCTAACACTTAGAGGTAAAGTCCTCTCAAGCGCGTGTGCATTCAACACTCAACTATTTATTATAATACTTATAATGATGGGTTTACTTGCCTTGTTGATATATAATTAATTATTTACGTATTAGTTGACTATATTCATATATTTTTTTATAATTTAAGAATCAACACAGTATATAATTCAAATCATGATCTAAAATTGGTTTTTGAGTGATCTATGATGAATTCTACCATTCCACATTCGTGAACCGTTTTAAATTATGCAACAATTTTTTATGAACAAGAAAATATAAAATGATGGTGATTGTTAACTATAAATTAGACTGATACCTCAAGTACATTATATTTATTATAAACTGAGTAATTGATTCCCATCCTTATCTTTAGTAGTCTGTTCTTATCAAGTTAAAATGAAAGCATTTCGCCTCTCTGAATTCACCTCTACAAGACCTATAGACTACTTACATATACTCTACATGCATGTTTATGAAATGTACGTTTGTATTAATTGTAGTACAATATAATGGTAGATATCATTGGTATAAATGCCATAGCACTAGCTTCCCACTCTAGCCATGTAGGAGTAGGTAGGCAGGAATTCATCGTTCTTGGAGGGAAAGAAAAGAGACAAAGATTTTTTTTTTCTTTTATTGAAACTAAAAAAAACAGAGACAAAGATTAATTACTACTGAACAGTAGTGATTATTCCCGAGTCAAAAAAGCAGTAGAGGTAGTAGTTAATAATAGGGTGAGACAGAGAGGGGCACGGACGGAGTTGATTAGGTATTAATTTGGTAGCTAGCTAGCTGTTTGTTTGATTGATTGATTTTTTTTGCTGCGTTTTCTTTTGGTGTTGTCGCTGACTCACTCGTCTCTCTCCCTTCCCTTTGAAAAAAATAAAGGTTTCTTCTTCTACTACTCTTCCTATCTAGACTTTCTGCCTCTTTTCCTTTGACTTTGTAATTTTACCTTTTTCACCCTGTGGTTCTTCCTTTTGTAAAGTGAGGTGACCAGGGGCATGAATGGGTTATAAGCAAACTTTTAATCTCTAGGGTTTTCTTTTCTCCCTCTCTGGCATTCTCTTTAGAGGGCCGTTTGTTCCTCTCTCTCTATAAAACCTTTGTTTCTTCTTCCTTCCGAAGCGACGTACCTTGAGAGAGAGAGAGAGGTGGGAAGTGATCGTTGTTTATGGGAATGTTGTTTCTGGATTTTGAGGGGAATGTTGGCTGGCTCGAGGCTCTCTCATCGGTAAATTAGAATGGAAAGTGATGAGATTTCTTTCTATGTTCTCATCTTCTTCGTCTTCTCTCTTTTGGAGAGAAATACCAGATGAAGAGAGAAAATTAAAACATGCACATTTTCGATCAAGTGAGATCAATTGTGTATTGTTGTAAGTATGTATGTACAATAACACCGATGTAGAAGGGCTTCGGACCAGGCTTCATTCCCCTCAAACTTTTTTTTTAAAAGTTTCTCTTGGTCTCTCATGATCCATAGATAATAGATACCACCACCAAAAACAAAGAAAAATAGAGATGCATACATAGATCTGAGTGAAGTGATTTGTGTTTTCATTGATATATCTCTAAAGCTGAATGAAGATCAAGTAAGAAGATTATTCATCAGTAGGAAAGGTTGAGGGGTATGTTGTCTGGTTCGAGGTCATTGAGGAAGGTCCCTGAATTATTTACTTCTTTTTTCACAAAGTCGATCTTTTTCGTTCTTTGTTTTTTTTATTATCCTTGACTCATTTCAAAACTTACAAAAATAGAAAAGGGAAACCCTAAATGATTCTCGGACCAGGCTTCATTCCCCCCAACCAGCTCTTGCTGCTGGCTAGCTACTGATATACATCGATCCATATATATTCTTATCATCACAATGAATTAGCCTCAGTACCCTGATGGATCTGTCAAGGTACGTACGTATATAGCTGTTAATCAAGTCTCTTGTTGTTTACTTGTCTCAAGTATACACATTGAATTCCATTGATTGATCATCATTTTCCTAACGCATGTACATGTACATCTTGCAGCTCAATGTTGTTAGTTGTTTTGTTTCCCCTCTTTCTCTCTGAATGGTTAAACTATATATTGTCCCTATTTTGATGGTGTAATCTCGATTATGTGATCTTCATTAATGGTGTAGTAGACAGATCCCAGCCACGGTGGTGTTAATTTATATACCTGTTAGGTAAAAGCTGGTGATGGCAATGGCTATGGCGTTTCAACAGTGATCAGTACTACTGCTACACCATCTTTTTATTTTGTTTGGTTTTCTGTACATTTATGTTTGAGCGAGAGCACCGCTACAGATGTAGCCTACTGTATAAAAAAATGTGTTTGAGCGAAATGTGTTTGAGCGAGAGTGACGGCTATATGGTGTGTAGTATGGTAAATAGTGGGCGCGCAGGAGATCTATTATAATTAGACTGAATAGCTAGACTAGACTTGGCACTGTTGTTCTCCAGTCTAAAAGCTGGTTTTTTTTTCTTTTCGTTTCGTCTTTTGTAAATCATTATGTATTGATTAGGTCATCAGTTGATAATGATTAATTACTTTTAGTACAGTTATAATAAAGCAGGGCAGGAGGAGGAAGAAAGAAGATGAAGAAGAATGTCTAGTTGTAAAATAAAGTAGGGTGTTTTGATTTCATACTGGTAGCTTTGTGGCTAGCTAGTTTATATATATTTTTAATATTGACAGCACAAGTATATAGTACTATCGCGCAAAGAACTCTGAAAGAAAAAACCCAGGAAAAAAATGCACAGCGATAATAATTATGTATACATAAAACAAAAAAACCGAAGAGCCCTATGATAAAACAAATCCTTACAGAGTAGAATGACTACACGTAATCTTGAAGATATTGTCAAGTACAATCAGATTTTGTTACAGTCATTTGAAAGTTTATATTTATGCTGTTTTTTTTTTTAAATAAGGTCAAATAATTGTACAAATCTATAAATGGAAGATAATCATGGGTCGCCCCAAACAACAGTGAAAGAAAGGAAAATAACCAAAAAGGGGAACAGGAGACGCCTCCCTCCTCTCTAGTAACTAGCTGTGTTTACGCGAGAGGGACGCTAGCTCTTTCTTCTGGGCTGACGAGAAAATGATCAATTCAATTCAACCCTTCCTTCTTCTCTCCCATGGAAATAGAAAATGAGATGATGATGCCTTTTCATTATCATCAACATCATCATCATTCCCAGTTCCCATCATCATCACCATCACCATCGATCTGTATAGTCTCTATCTCTCTGTCTATCTCGGAGAAAGTAAGTAGTAGTACTAGTAGTAAAAGCCAGCAGCGGCAGAAGAAGAGAGTAAATGAATGTAGTAGTACATGTAAAGTGACGACTGTCTGACATTTGTTGCATTGGGAAATGAAACCTTGAAGGAAAGAGTGTACAATACAATACATCGATGAGCCATATGACAAACTAATGTATCAAGAAAAGGAGACCACAAATAATAGTATAGTATATTTCTTCTTCTTTCATTTCACTCTATTTACTGTTGAAAACTTTGCTGCCTTTGCCTTGTCTATTCTTTGTCTTCTTCAATTTCATCCTTTTCTTTCTTTCTATTCATTCACCCGGTGCTGTTCGGCTGTTCCATTCTGTGCTGCATGGTCAGATCAGATCACCATGCTAGCTAAGCTGTGTGTCTAATCTTGACTGCCATATACACAGTAGTAGTGTAACGTTTATCTACTACTATACTAATTATTAAAAAATATATATATATATATAATACACTATATACTATATCAATCTACTCCCTCCGTCTGAATGACCGTCCTGTTTGTTATGGTACGTTTTTCCACTCAATATAAGCATATAGATAAAATATTTATAAAACTAAATTTTGTAACATATAGTTTATCGTGTAAAGAGATCATATGCAAAACTTAAATTTTCAAATTAATTTATTTTATATGTTAAAAGTTGAAGTCAAACGAATGTTCAAATAGTAACAGGCGGTCAATTCAGGACGGAGGGAGTATTACTATTATAATAACCAGAAGTAGAAGACGCTAGCTAGATTGTTAAAAAATCTAGTATATATAATAAATATACATGATGCAGATTGCTGAGTAAGTATTAAGTAGGATGAGACGATATCAAATCAATAAATTAGTTATACATGATCGATGCATCCATGCATGCATGCGACTGTAGTACTAGAGACGGAGAGGGAATTTATCCAAGCACATTCATCGATCAATGGCGTATAGCAGTAGTGATGATTAAGAACAAGGGTTCAGCCCAGGAGACAGAAAATGATTGATGGGCATATTTTAAAAAGGGAACTGCCACACACCCTTTTCTTCACCTACTTAACAAACATGAATATATCAATGCAATCAAAGTAGAGGTAAACAGAGACAAATAGACAGCAAATCAAATCTACTTGTTTCTCACGCTACCTCAACTCTCAATCCCTTCCCTTGGTCTGATATTAATTACGTGTATTTACATTCATTAGTATCATAGCAAACCCAAAGAATATGAGAGAGACGCTCTCCTTCTTCACTCACTGCTTTCTTGTCTGCTTCTCCATGCATATCTCTCTTTGTTCTTGTTGTTTTGTCATAATCTGTGTACATTATGCTTAGCTTAGTTAGCTATGCATCTTTCCCCTAACTAATTTATACTATCGATCTCATCAAATATACCCATATCAAAAGTAGTGTCGTCTGTCCCTACAATTAATCTGAAGAAAGATTGGAGTACTTATTACTATATGATATGTAAGATTCTCCGATGGTATAACACGACACTGTTGAAGTGCCATACATCCCATAACAAAGACAAGGTGACAAAATTAATTATAATAATTACAATCGCATATGAGCCCCTATATATCTAGCTACCATGTGCATTGAAAAACCAAAAATAAGGGGTTCGTCGCTGATTTATAATATGGAGATGTATGCAGGGGGGAGAGATTAATTAACCACAATTTCCTCATACCATAAAAGGCGTCAGATCGTCATCGTTGGTGGTAATCATTAACGAATCCCCAGGATGCATTTAATTATTGGCTTTCGGATCAACAAGCTAAGGATATCACTGTTATTACAACATAAAGTAAAAGTTATATCTATAATTAATATAAGAAGAAGGATTAACAAAAATATTGAACATCTCTCAAAGTTCACCATTCTTGCACCCGTGGTCAATAAGGAGGATTTACAACATAAAAATATTTTAGTGTTGATTCTTAATTTGAACTCCCAGTTGTCGATCGACATCGATAAACATATTTGTTTGCTAATTGGGCCTAAAGTCATTTTATTAATGAAAGTTATATGAGAATTCTGCATTTCTGCCCGTTGTGAGTTTTTACGCGCTCAACACGTGCCCTCCTCCAGGCGACTTCTGCGTCGTCTTCCCCAAAAAAAATTCGCCGCTCTCCTTCTCCCTTCCCCTCCTCAGTCCATGCGCGCCTCTGAGCCTCGGGCTCCCACCGTCGACCCTCCGTCGGGCTCCCACCGTGCCGCCAGGCCGCCGCCTGGTGGCTAGGTCCCCCGTGCTCCCCCCTTCAATCCCTCTCCCCTCCTTCTTCTCTGATGGGTCGAAAACGCATCAGCACCAGATCCACCCCAGCCCCCCTGTTGCCGGCCGCCTCCCCACCTCCGGTTCCAGCGCCGGTGCAAGCCGCCGCCCCTCCCTCCGTTGCGCAGCCTTCTCCCTCTGTTGCGCAGCCTTCAGCGTCGGCGTCCCCTGAATCGGTTGTGGTTGCCTCGCCTCAGACATGTCGTGGTGGTGTTGCCCCTCTCGTGCCCGTACTCTCTGATTCACTCCAGCTGTTGCTCTCCCCATCTCACGCTGTGTTGACTCTTCATTGAGCGTGCCTGCTGTTGCACCCTTTGGCGCTGAAGCTCTGTCCGGGTTTTGTCTCTACAGAGGAAGGTAGTGGGTCAAATTGGACCCTGGTTTGACCAGTCAATCTGCTGACCCGGTAGTGCCAAGTTTGACTGGTGAAGGGTAGGGTCAATATGGACCCTGGTTTGACCAGTCAATCTGCTGACCCGGTAGTGCCAAGTTTGACTGGTGTGAAGGTAGTGGGTCAATATTGGACCCTGGTTTGACCTGCAATTCTACTGGCCCGGTAATGCCGATTTTGAATAGCCTAAGCAATCAAACTGTTTCCTCTTTGGAGCAGCCTGTGATGGAATCGTCTGGGGGTGAGCCCCAGCAAACAAATTGCAAAGGCCTTGCCCAGTTTGTTGATCAATCTGCGATGCACCACCCCGTGGTTTTCCATGCTAATGGTGCGGTTCAAACAGGTGAGGCCACCATACCGCCTGTTTTGCAACAACCGATAGATCTGGTTGTGGAGCTCTCCGGCCCCCCTGCGGACCTGGTCCTGCAAAAGTATCTGAATTCTTCTGACCCACCCTCAGGATCCCAAGAGATCCTCAATCTGCCTAATGTTTTCCCGCCTCTACCCAAAGCTTCGGGAAGAGCAGCTCCAGCTAGTGAGGATTGTCTGGGCCAAAAGAACTCCGTGGCCCAACCCCCCTAGCAAAGGGACGACAGGTACTAAATCTAACCCTTCATTTCTCGATATGCTTCTTGCAAAACAAAAGTCAAACTTTGGCATGTCGTTACGATCTGAGAGTGTTGACAATATAGACCGCGATAGCCCGTTTGTCTCTATTATGGAGGATGACTTATTGCCTGAAATAGACTACTGGAAGAATGCATTAGTTGGCCATAATTGGGGGAAAAATATGGCTTCAACGTGGTTAGAGAATTTGTGAAAAGAGCCTGGAACTTCATAGCTACACCCCAAATTTTTCTTCATGATGAGGGATGGTTTCTATTCCGGTTCGATAAAGATGAGGACCTTCAACAAGTCCTCGACAAGGGCCCCTGGCTCTTGTACTCGTCCCTCTGGTTCTTAAAAAATGGTCCCCCGACTTTGCGTTCAATCCAAAAGACCTTAATCGCATTCCCGTTTGGGTTCAGCTCCCAGGCCTCATACTAGCCTGTGGTCCCAATCTAGTCTTACAAAAATCTGCTCTAAGATTGGCTCACCTCTTCATACTGATCATCCCACAGCCACAAAAAACTAGGATTTCCTATGCCAGAGTCCTCGTCGAAGTGGACTTCAATCTTGAGCTTATTCGAGAAATTGAGATTCGTGCCCCTAGTGGGTCCATGGTCCAGAAGGTTGTTTATGAATGGGAGTCAATCACTTGCTCTTCCTGCAGCCTCCTTGGGCATTCGTCTGCTCGCTGTCCAAGTATCGCCCCCCTAGACCAATTCGACCAGGGCGCTCTCTGGTACCTAATCCTACGTCGACCTCCCACCGTTCCTCGGGTCGTGCCCCGAGGGTGAGCCCTCAAACCACGATAGGCACCTCCTCAGCCCAGCCAACCCCATCCAATAGTGAAGCTCCTCAGACCACCGTTGTTATGGCTCCTACACCCCAGTCTTTGAAGGCCCGAATCCAGTCACCTAGGGCCACTTCCCGAGTCTTTCCGCCCAGGTGGATCCTGATTGCTCCCCTAATAGCCCTAAATTAATGATGTCCCCTCTCTCCAGCTAGTGCTAAATCCCATTATTGAAGAGCCTTGGCAGGAGGTCCCCCCACTAACCGAAACCCCCCCCCCCCGATAAAGCTCTGCAGGCCTTCCCTGATGATCTTTTCCTCCAGCTCGCTAATTCTTTTGCTATCTTGGATAAGGGCAATGCCCCACCCGCCCCCTCCACTACTCATTCTCTATGAATTGGGCAGTTTGGAATGTTAGGGGTTGCAATGACCAACCCAAGCTCCTTGAGATCCAAAAATTTGTGGCTAACAACAAGCTTGCGCGTTTAGCCTTCTAGAAACCATGTTTCAATCCATAATCTCCCTTATATTCTAGCTCGTTTCTTCCCAGCTTGGAGTATTGTCCACAACTATGGGGCGCACCAAAGCGGGCGCATTTGGACCCTCTACAACCCCTCCATCATCACCCCACCCCCTTCCATTGCTCCGATCAAATCCTCTCATGTAAGGCTTCTATCCTAAGTGGCCATGAATTTACCATTTCAATTGTCTACGAGAGGAACAACCCTAGCCTTAGAGCCCTCCTTTGGGAGGACATCATCAATCTCACCCACACCATTAACGGGTCGTGGGTTGTGGCAGGAGATTTTAACATATCCTCTACGCTCAAGATAGGATCAGCATGCGTAACCCTCAGCCGAGTGACTACCACGACTTCTCAGAATGTGTCTCCAGAGAGTTACAAGACCTTCGCTTCTATGGACGTTTTTTCACCTGGTGGAATAACCAATTCGACCACAGGCGCGTCCTTGGCAAAATTGATCGAGTCTTAGTAAATGAGGAATGGATCCTGAGGTTCCCCACGAGCTTTGCTACCTTCCTCCCTCCTCTGGTCTCGGACCATAGCCTAATGATCATCACACTCCCCGCCCCCAACCCCCGAAGGAGAAGCTTTAAGTTTCTCAATATTTGGACCTCGGAGCCTTCCTTCCTTCCCCTTGTGAGGGACGCGTAGGATTTCTCTCCTAGGGGGGGGCCGTATGCACACTATTGCTCAGAGGCTCCGCCGCCTAAGATCCGGGCTCATCACTTTACATAAAAAGGAGTATGGCTCCATTGGTGACAAAGGGGAAAGCCTTAGAACTGAACTCGCCGACGTTCAAAAAAGTTTGGACCTCGACCCTTGGAACGCAAACCTTATCTCCCAGGAGAAATCTCTGAGGCATAAGCTCCTTGTAGGGATTCCCATGAGCTTCGGTTCCTTTGACAGCTCTCGAAAACCCACTGGCTAGCACGCTGATTCTAATTCTTTCTTCTACCATAAAGCCATAAAAGCGAGGAGGAACAAAACTCCATAGCGTCCATTACCAATGATCAGGGGAATGTCCTCAATACACCCCCTGACATTGAGAACTACCTAGTTGACCACTTCTAACTATCGCTAGGTTCTAGACCCCTCTGTCGTTCCCTCTCTGATCTGAACTTGGACAATTGTAGATTGCTGGACCAATCTTCTTGGGCTTCCCTAATCCGTCCGGTTGATAATAATGCTATTAAATCAGCTCTCTTTTCCATTGGTGATGATAAAGCCCCGGGTCCGGATGGTTACACTGCCAAATTCTTCAAAGCAGCCTGGCCCCTCATAGGTGATGACATTTGTGATGCTATTAAAAGTTTTTTCCATAGTGGGAGGCTTCTCAAAGAGATTAATGCCACCCTCATCACGCTCATTCCAAGTCGGACAATGCCTCATCCCCAGGGGACTACAGACCTATCTCCTACTGCAACACCATTTATAAAATCATCAGCAAAATCCTTGCTGAGAGAAGCAAAAGGCCGCCTAATATCAGACAATATTCAACTTTGCTCGTGCCTTATGAAAAACTATCAAAGAGCCCATATCTCCCCACGATGCACAATGAAGATGGACATTAGAAAAGCCTTCGACATTATTGACTGGAACTTTCTCCAGGACACTCTCTCCTTCCTAAACTTCCCCCCGGAATTAGGAACTGGATTATGCAATGTGTCACTACCACCTCATTCTCAATAAAATCAATGGCTTCCTTCAGCATCCTTCAAAGGGGAGCGTGGATTGCGCCAAGGCGACCCACTTTCTCCCTACCTTTTCGCCCTGGTTATGGATATTCCTCTCGTCTGCTGGACCAACTTCAGTGCTCCACTAGCTTCCATTACCACCCATCATGCAAATCGCTCTGATCACCCATTTCTTTGCAGATGATGCCCTTCTTTTTGTAGAGGAGACAAACACTCCATCACTCTTATGCTCGACAAAATAAATCTTTCTCTAATGCCTCTGGGCTTATGCTTAACCCAAGCAAATCAGCTATTCCTTGGGGGGTTACACCTGCGCTTGCTGACTCACTTATCCAACTAACAGGATTTAATCAGGGGTCATTCCCATTTCGCTATCTTGGCATCCTTATCACAGCTAGGAAGCCTAGAGCTGCTGATTTCAAACCCTTAATAGATAACATCCGTAAAACTTGCACATCTTGGAGCAATAAATCCCTCTCGTTGGGGGGCAGGCTTGCGCTCATCCAAGAGTATCTTTCGTATTGTTGGTTCTAGGCCTCTGTATAGCTATCCCTAAGTCTGTCATTAAAAGGGTAAACAACTGTTTTTGTTCGTTCCTTTGGTCAGGAGAGGCAGAAGAAAGCAACTTTGCTCCCCCTGTTGCTTGGAGCTTCATTACAAAACACAAAGAAAAATGGCGGGCTAGGGCTTAAGGATATCCACAAATGGAATATGTGCTTCATGTTAAAGACTATCTCACCATTGCCCATGACCCCCAGCGGCCTTTGGATCCAATGGATCCATAAGCTCTTCCTGCCCACTCTTACCATTTGGATGACTACTGCTAAAGGGAACGATCCCTGGATGTGGAAAGCCATCCTTCATGCTAGGATTGGTGGATTGAGCAATGTGGGTCACCCAATGATGCCTATTCCCTTTCCACTCCTACCTTCTATAAAATTTGTCTCTACCCCTCCTCGGCCTTCCCCTGGTTCAATATATGTTGGAACTCTTGGTCTGCCCCCAAGGCTAAATTTATCTCTTGGATTACTTTAAAGGTAGACTTAAAACCTGTGATAAGCTCCAATCATGGGGCATTTGTCTTGCTAACAGGTGTTGGCTCTGTGAGCGTGCTCAGGAGAAACAAGCGACCCATATTTTTTTCATTGCAGGTACTCGAGCAGAGTTTGGGGAGTACTTGTGACTGGTTGGGTATCCCCCACGAACAGAGAGAGCCCTGTAGCTGTTCACGCTGGATCAATCGATACTACAGGAGACGGCGCTCGATGGACCTAGTAAGAGAGCGGTTGTCACAATGTTATTATCAATCTGGATTGAAAGATGCAAACGAGCCATGACAAACCACGCCAGAGACCCCTCTCTCATAATTTCTGACATCAAGGTGGCCATGAAAGCTATCATATGGACGAAGATGAATTCAGCCAGTCCAGACTTTGACTGGCTTGATAGGGTTCTCTGCCTTTAGGAGCTTTCTGTATGTACGAGTTCCCTTTTGGTTCTCCCATGTATTTGTATTTGGCACTGCCCTTGTAAAACTCTTGGACACCGTTTCGCTGGTTTTATGTGGTGGCTAGGAGGCATGGGAAACCCAACCTCCTCATAGCTATGACGACCTACTTGTACTCAGATCATAGAGTCTCTATGTATCTAACTATTCATGTAATTCTTACCATTTATATATGCATCATTTATTTCAAAAAAAAAAGTTATATAAAGAACCAGGTGTGGGGCGAAGTTTGGGTCTTGTTAAAACCTCTTTAAGTAAAAACTCAGTGGGAAAAAAACTAGGAGAAAGAGAAAAAAGAGTACTCAAACCCATCCAAATACAACCCTAACAATCAAACTACCAAATAAAAAATAAACATAAGGAACAGCGGGAAAACTAAGACATGCGCTTAGTATACATGTCATGCGACATTATTTGTAACCATCGTACGTGCCAATCCAAACAGGGAAACTATAAGTAATCCTTTAAGAAATACCCCAGATGAAGAATCTGTTTTGTAAGAGAGAGGTAGATCTTTCCACCTACTTTCGTCCACCTCCTCCCTATGCCAAGTTTGATTTGTGTTGTGACTCGGGGATGTTCAAAGCTTCACTTTGAAAACCACCTCATTACGATACATCCAAATGTAGTAAATGTTGTAGCACAATGTCGACCTCCAAACCCGTTTTTCTTTTGGTGCTAAAGGAAGAGAGAACCAATCCTTATATATTTCAGCCACTGTGAATTTGAATGGAAAGGATATTTTCCACCAGTGGAGGATGGTTCCCCAAACCGCAGATGCATGGACATAGAAAAATACATGCTCAGCCGTTTACATCATCATTTTACAACATGGGCAGAAGCTCTGCCCTAGGAGGACAATATTTCTCTCGAAAAGGACCTCCCTTGTTACCAGCCTCCTAATAGTGTAAACCACAAGATCGTTTTTACTCGGGGCTCACACAACCCTTTCCACATTGAAGTTGTTATATTTGACACATTTATTGAACTGATAATGTCTTTGGTGATAGACCAATTACCACTATTAATCCAGTGGTATTCATCAGCATCGTGCGTGGAGGAAGGTGAGCATGCCAGTGACTTGCCCAGTTGTCTCAACATCTCCTCTTGATATTAAAAAAGTTCTCTTCTCCATAGGTACTCCACGCCCAGGACCTGTTGTTCCACTCCCCATGGCTGCGACCGAGTGTTTTGCTGCAGACTGGGATAAAATAAACAAGGATATGCATTCTTTAAAATCTCAGCCTGAGACCACTTGTCATGGCCAAAACGGATGATTACTTGAATCTGCTCGTAAGTTTCTCAGTTGAGGGTTATCATTGTGGACTCTAACAATCAGGACCATGTTCATTAACCTTTGGGCTTGCTTCATTCATCTCACTGGTGTGGAGACCATGTCGAAGTTGATAAACCGATTGTGCCCCCTCTTCCATAGTGGCTTATGTTTTTTTGAGAGTTATACCACCACTTAGCTAGGAAGCCCAAAGTTTTGACTTGTAATTTGAAAAGCCAAGGCCTTCGACCTCTGACCTTCTTTGGTTTTGACATCCTTGCCCATGAGACGGTGGATATGAACTTGTATCTACTTTTTCCCATAATTGTTTTTGCAAGGATATAAGCCTTTTCCTTACCTTCAACGAAATCACAAATAAACTTGCATAACAAAGGGGAAGAGACTCAAGAGCACTGCTCATCCAACTTTAGATAGACATGAAGTGTTTCCATGTTGCTAGTTTCAATTCTACCTTATGAATAACCGGTTCCCATGTGGCTAGCTTCCTCGTGTTGGCTCCTAGAGGGCATCCTAAGTATGTGGTAGGTACGGATCCACACGGTAGTTGAAGATTCCCTCAACCATTTGGATTTCATCTTCACTTGCATTAATGCAAAAGCCATGGATTTTTCGAAGTTCAAACGTAAACTGGTCATCTCGGCAAAGAGGATAAGAATCCTGTGCAATTGGACTAGCTCATCTTTCCTAACTTCACTAAACAACATGACATCGTCTGTAAATTGCAAATGAGTAACTCTAACTTGCCTCGAACCTATTCTTAGCCCCAAGAATTTTTGTTGTTCAACTGCTCCCTTGATTAACCAATTCAAAGCTTCAGCCATAATGACAAAGAGAGAGAGGGAGATAGTGGGTCACCTTGTCTAAGCCCACCGCTGGGAGAGAATGACTTTGTAGGTGAACCATTTATTAGGAGTGAGACCCTTGATGTTGTCATGCACTCCTTCACCCAAGTTTGTCAGGTGCTACAAACCCATGCGATCTAGCATCATGTCTAGGAATTTCAGTGAGACACATTCATATGCCTTCTTAAAGTCAATCTTTAGCAATAGCCTTTTTTCCTTTTCTTTCTTAGCCATGTTATGACCTTGTTTGCAATGAATGACCCTTCAAGAATGTTCCTACCTATTACAAATCCTGATTGTGTTTTGCCAATGAGCTTAGGCATGAGAGGTCTTAGGTAGTGTAGAGTAGTTTTGCTATTACCTTATACATGCACCCCACCATGCTTATCGGGCGGTAGTCTTCTAAGTGTGATGCCTCCAATCTTAGGGATCAATGTTATCCAAGTAACATTTTCCCCTCGCTCAAGCTTTGATGTGATGAAAAATCTTCACATATCATTGTCAAACTCGGCTCAATTACATGTCATATATTTTTAATGAATCTCATGTTGTATCCATCGAATCCCGAGGATTTGGAACTGTCACATTTTGTAACCGTTTGTCTGATTTCTGCCGAGGAGGGAAATCTTTCCAACTGCCTTGCTTCATCAACCGAGACCAATTGATGATAGTTTCCCGGCTTGGTAAAGCTTTTTGTAAAACTCAACAATGTATCCCTTAATTGTGGTCGGGTTATCAAGAACCCCTTCATCAGTAACCAAGCAAGGTAATGAGCTTCTTTCGGCGACTAAGTGTTGCCTCCTATGAAAGTATTTCGTGTTGCGATCCACATCTTTTATCCACTTATCTTTGGATAAGTGTCTCCAACAAATTGCATTCTCCCTCTTGGCCTCATCTAATTTCCTCATGGCTTGTATTCTATTGCTTTCAACCTGGGAGAATTACTACCATATTCAAGTTACTTCTCTACCTTTCTTAGCTCATGCTTGAGGTTGAGGATTTTTTGGTTCATCTCTCCAAAGACTTCTTTGTTCCACTTCTTTATGGGCCCTTTTAATCTTTTTAGTTTGCTCAGTGTTGATCCACACTCCAAATTTCCCCATTCCTTCCTAATGAGGCTTTCAAACCCCGGTTGTTCTAGCCATGAGTTCAAAATCCTGAAAGGTTTGGGACCCCAATAGACCTTTCCCAAATGCATCACAATGAACCTGTGGTCCAAGATTGACCATTCGTTAGATCGAAGTCTAACATCTGAATATTGCGCTAGCCATTCTTGTGTAGCAAAACACTCGATCAATTTTGCTAAGTGACCCTTCTCTTCTCCATGTGAACATAGCATCTTGTAACTAGACTTTTATCAATTGCATATTGTCTACCCAGCATTGGAAGTCTTTCATGCCTCTAGTGTAGTGGGGTGAATTCATAGGTTTCCTTTCCGAGGGTGCTAGTACCTCATTAAAATCTCCCAAAACATCACTTCTGGTAGCCAATTCTCTTTGGTATGGATCAATCATCAAACATGACTTTCCTTTCTTTAGTATTGCATGGTGCATAAACCACAACTATCATGCTTAATATTCATTCTTCATGATCCTTTAAGTCAATATCAACCATCTTAATCCTTTTTCTATTTTCTGCACCTCTATCTCCTCCTCATCCCACAAGAGAATTATTCCCCCAGATGTCCCTTGACTTGGTACTTCATCCCATGATAAAACTTTCTTCTTTCTGCCCTAAAAACTCGAAATCTTTTTTACTGTTGTTTGTTGAGAAAAATAATGATTATGCTATCTTGCTAACTATGGGCAGTGAACCCAATCATTTTAGCACAACAAGGTCGTATCAACGGGGACTTCATAACTATCTAATCAATTATAAGCTTAGTAAATGTGCAAGAAGATAAATAAAAGTGCATAAACTTAAATTGAGGTTTTGGGGTTTTGGTTTGATTAAAGGAAAATAAGAAAACAACAAGACTAAACTAGAATAGGTGTAGCTCGGGATGGATCTTTGCACCCATGACCCTTTATACCGATTGTCGACTCTTGAACTAGTAGCTGAACAACGGGAACTATTGTTTAACTAGCAACCAGACCTTGATACTAGTCCTAACCAAATATGGAAAAAAACAAATAATGACCCTCTAAAACCAAGAAACCAAATCTTACTTAGTTAATTTTAACTTTCACAACCAGTTAGGGTTAACCTCACTAAGTAGCATTAAGCACAAGTTTCCCCCTAAGTTGCAATGAAATCTATCTTAGAACCACTGGTGATAAATTACATTGATTTAGCCCTCACGATTTAGGTTTCTATCTCAGAAAACTCTCATGTTGATAGAAACCCCCATTATGCCTGGATAATCGGCAACCTAGAATCTATCTTAAGGCCTAATATATCGACAGATTCAGAGCAGCCAACTAATTCCAACACATAGATAACAAATTGGGTAAAACCCTAAACAAATCCCTTAATCATGAGTGACAAGTTTAAGAGTCTAAACACTCAATAATTGTCTTCATTAAGCACAAGGACTAAAATAACACACTCTATAAGTTCAAGATCCGAAAGAAGGATTTTGGGATTTTGGGGCAAAATCCCCATCCAAGCTACAAGGAGAGACTACACAACCATTAAACACAAAATGAGAGAAGGGAGAAGAATTAGCCATGGGAGGTTGAAGAAGAGCTTCAATGGAGGTGAGTCTTCTCCTCTTTCTCCTTTTTTTTCTCTTCTTTTCTTGTCGTTTTTGTGCTATGGTCGACTCCCTCTCTCTACTTCTCTTCTCACTTTTTTAAAACACAAAATCTGGCAAAATTCCGGCCTGGAGCGGTCCTGACCAGAGGAAATTTTGGACCCGGAACAAGCGTTTTCGGTCTCCAGAACTTCTGACCGCCCCTGCCCACGGGGCGGTCGCCCTGAGGAGGTCCGAGATAGAGAGGAAAAAACTGCAATATCTTTCTTTGTTATAGCTCCGATTTGAATCCGTTTACGCCCACGCGTTTAATTTGTCTCTTGTCTACTTTAATACTAGCTATGTTATTCCTCCTGTTTCATAAAAAATTGTGTAAAACACAATAAACATAAAAGTAGATGAAAACTAGCTAGAGTGGAGAAATGAGCATGAAAAGTGTTGAAAAACATATGAAATACACCCCTAAAGCATGCTCATTTGGACACTCATCACTGTTCCACTAAGCTGTGTTTTGACAAGACCCAAAATGATATCCTAAGGCTACTGACCTCCATCCTTATTTTTCTTTGCTTTTCTTGATTCCATCCCACCTTATTTTTTAGAACTTGTCACCATCTTGGGCTACTTAGTTGGTACTATACGGTTGAGTTGGTTTACAATATTACCTTCGTTAGATTCGGGTATGGAACTTGGCATCTTAGCTGCAATAGCAAAAGCATGCATTCATTTGCTTCTGCCTCCACGTCTACAATCTTCCCTTTTCTCATCCCTTGCTGTAGTAGCTTCTTTTGTCTGATACGTCGGTAGAGTATTGTGAAATAGCCCACAAATAAACGTATTCCTTCCTTTTCCTTTGAGGATTTTTTTTGTTTTTATGCATTAGGTTTTTGGGGTATACTATGGAAATATTTCCCCATTAGTGTGATTGTGTTTAGGGTTTTACACACTTCGCATTGGGTTTGCTTTGTGCCTCGAGATCCAATCCCTCATTATCTCCTCCCTCTGGCGTCTATAATTCCTCTACAGTCTCAGGAATAATCGAATTCCCCTCACCCAACTCCTTTTCATTTTGTCTCCTAGTCTCGGGATCCAAAACTTTTTTGTCTCCTTTAGTTTTCGTCTATAACTCTTTTGTTGTCTCAGGAGTACTCGAATTTCCTCTCAACATCTCTTTTTCCACCTGACTAATTATTGCCATTCACCTTCTCTCTTTAGGAGTTGGGTAGTTGCCCACATCCTATATTTCTTTTTCATCTTCTGCCTCGTGGCTATTGGGGATTTGTGTTAACGATTCATCATCGATACACATATGTGGTCATAAGAAAGATTCACATCAAAAATGTAACAAGTGTTGATTCTTTGAACCTCTTCAGCTCTCAGTCACCATCAATCTACACATGTGGTCAATAAGAAGGACTAGTTATCAAATATCACATGTGTAGATTAATGGTGACTAAGCAGACGTTTGTTTTGGGGTAATCAGGAAAGAGAATTATTATAATTCTCTTTCCTGCTATTTGTTTTACCAGTTTTTCCCAAGAAAGGAAAAGAAAATGGGATTAAGAACAAACTTAAAGTAACAAACTTGATAAGAACAAAATTAAAGTGCACCTAGGGTAGATACGTCACCTTTGACCCCTCATTTACTATATGACGTTCTTGATTCTCAAATTGAGTGAGGGTGGTCAAGCCTAATAGCTAGTAAAATTGTGACTGAAACTCTTAATAAGTTTAGACAAAAGCCCTTAATTACAGTGGTATTGAGTAGACCAAAAGTATAAAGAACATTAAGTCAATGTTGTAATTGACTGCTTCAGCTAATTGGTATCTACAATAATTGGTTCAATCTCTTAAACATTCTATTTTAAAAGTAAGTCGTTTTAAAGATGAACCTGGACCGAAAGAGGCAAACAGTCTAGATAGGAGTAGTATCACATAGTAAAAGTAGGATGTCGGGTTATTCTCGTTACCCAAATTGGGAAACTCTAAGGAAAACAAGAGAGATTAAGAGCATAAGATCTTCATTAAGCTCACAAAAAAATCTTAGGCATCAATGGCTTTAGTCTACTCCCCAACACTTTGTTTTGCTCATCCTCAAGCAAGACAATGAAGAACACCCTTAACGCCTGCAACAAGGTTAGTTTGTAAAGGTAAATGTAGAAGGAAAGATAAGTAGTAACAACAATCAAGGAACTTCTTACTGTTTTTTGCAAACATGATAACAAGAATATTTGATAAATGCCTAAGACTTAGAAGGTTAGTTACCCATTATGCATTCCGCCGAAAGCCTTCCACTATAACATGAGGTGTTAAGCAATTTCATATTTGTAATACCTCATTGTACACTTATTTAAAAAAGTAAACAAATGACATACTACTTTTTATTTTTATATCTAAATAAAAGTTATTTGCATTAAATACTAGTCAACTATAGAAAATAGTATATCAAAAGCTAAAGTGACTTATAAACAAAGAAAGCTAACAACGATCTATATTTCAGAACGGAGGGAATACCTTTTAACATCATGCACTCACAATCCATAGAAAAGTTTGAATGAAATTAAGCAGTTTAACCCGATCCGAAACTCAAAAATATTTAAATGTATTACACCCGAAGTTCAATTGACCCAAACCCACTATTGACCAGAATCCGAACGACTCTAACTATTAGTGACCCAAAACTGAATGACCTGAAATATTAGGACTCAAATTTATCCAAACCTGAATGACATGAAATAATAGTGACCCATAAGTGTCCCAACCCCAATTGACTTGAAATGATAATGACAAATAAACTTGACTGATTAAACCCGAATGAAATTCATAATGGACATACCATTGATCATTTATATATATATTAGACATTATTTTTACGAGGACCTATGAACGATTTGATCTTGCTGATGATAATTCATTTTATAAGCATTTTTTATGTGTAAGTAAGACAGCCAATCAATAAAATCATCATAGATCGATAAAAAGTATACTTTTGATAGAATCTATTAGATATTTATTTTATTATTTGATTCAATATTGACCATGATCCAAAATACTCCAAAGTTGATTATGCCTGAAACTGATTAAACCAGTACCCAAATGACACTAACTTAAAACAACCTGAAAATTATATTGAGCCGAACAGACACTAGTTACAGATACATAAACTTAAAAGAGAACCCTTGCTTAATGGGTAATTGAAAATTTTGGATCGATTTAATCCACTGACACAAAAAGTTCTTGAGAGAAAATAAGTTATTTGGGCCCTGGAGGATTGACGGATTGCTAACCGTTCTTCCGCGTAGTTATCTATGTTCACATTTTCTATACGACCGTATTCACCCTAGTGATACTAAGCTTGTAGCTTTTATTTGGTTAACAGCCCGGCCCATTAATTATGGCCCTTTCATTTAGTACAAGTTATCTGCCTGGACTGTCCCATTAGAAGGGGGCTCATAATCATCCCCTGAATGTGCTCTTCCTATGTCGACTCTCCTTTTCTTTTATTTTTTGGAAATGCCTATGTCGACTACTTCTTTTTGTTTTTTCTTTGTCAGCGTCGTCTTGCGCAAGTCTGTTTCGTCGTACGCAACTTCAAAGTAACAGATTACAAGTTCGTCTTGAACTTGAAACCACCACCCTCCAACCAACTAACCGTTTTTTTAATTCCGGACGGTCATTTTCAGCGGGCAGATATTTATCACATCATAGTCATTACTGTCAATACGCACGCGGCGCGCCTGAATGTATCAGCTGTCGGCACGGTACCCCGGGATCTTCGGGGGCGATTTTTAAGTCCACTTCCCACTATTTTTCATTCTACATGTTTATATCATTAAGGAGGTTCCAAACCGCAAAGTTTTTAGAAGGACAAAGATTTTAACAATTTTGAAATATTTTTTTTGAGAATGTATGTATATATTGTAACGTGAGAATGTACATGTTTTAATGTGACGATGTACATATTCAAATGTGAGAATGTACCTATTTTGTAATGAACATTTATATATGTTTGTATGACTATCTGTACAAGTTTTATTCCTTATATGTACAGATTTTAATCTAAGGATACACATATTTAATTATTCGTATAAGTTTATGTGACAATCTATATGTTTTTAATTCAATAATGTACATGTTTTTACGTGTGAATGTACATGTTTTAATGAATATTTTTATAAGTTTGTATGACTATCTGTATAAGTTTTCTTTTACGTTTTGTGCACTATACATGTAAAAATAGATTTTTTAAAAGTTGTCAAAACATATCCATGTCTGGTCTTGTTTTGAAGAGGTTGAATTTAGGTGAACAATGATATAATTTTTTTATTTTAGACTTATATATTAAAAGTTACAACAATTTAAAATTCTTGTGATAAAGAAAGAAAAAAAACAAAAGACGTATGTTGGTACGTAGCCATATTGGCTACATAGACCTTTAACCAAGACAAATCCTATAAAGATATGCCAAATTCTTGGCTACCGGCAGGTGTAGCCAAAGTTGCGTTCTTTTTTTTTCTTCATGTGCTTTTTTTTTTCTTTTATTTTTTTTATTTTTATACTTTTTCAATTATTATCATAAAAAACTTTAAATGGTTGTAACTTTTAATATAAGTCTAAAATGAAAAAATTATATCATTATTTATCTGAATTCAAGCTCTTCAAAACAATACCAGTCATGAATATATTTTGACAACTTTTTTAAAAAATTATTTTTACATCCATGATATTTTAATGTGAGGATGTATGTACATATTTTAATATGAGAATGTACATGTTTTAATGTGACGATGTACATGTTCAAATGTACATGATCTTTAATAAACATCTGTACATGTTTGTATGACCATCCGTACAAGTTTTCTACCTTATATGTACAGGTTTTAATCTAAGGATGTACATATTTAATGATTCGTACATGTTTATATGACCATCTGTATGTTTTTAATGCGACGATGTGCATATTTTTTACGTGAGAATGTACATGTTTTAATGAATATTTTTACAGGTTTGTATGACCATATATACAAATTTTCTTTTACATTATGTGCACTATACATATAAAAATAATTTTTTAAAGTTGTCAAAATATATCCATAACTGGTCTTGTTTTGAAGAACTTGAATTTAGGTGAACAATACTATTTATTTTTTTATTTTGGACTTATATATTAATAGTTACAATAATTTAAAGTTTTTATGATAAAAAAGAATAAAAATCTTAAAAAAAGAAAAAAAATACAAAACTCTCGGTCCCTCACATTCTCCTCCGATATGAGTTGGCCCAGACAGGTTGGAAAGAAATAATATTGTTGAGAGAATGAGGATAAAGTTGTAGAATTTGACTGCATTGTTAATCTAGTGTGAACCCGTGCAATTAATAATTGATAATTAACTACTCCTTTGTTTTTCTAAATACTCTCTTTTTTTTACTATTATTCATATCTAAATAGTATTAATCATTACACTATCGCGTACAAATAAGACCCAAACATTCATATAAAATAGAATCTCAACATAATAATTGAATGATCGATTATCTCCTATATATAATGTAGGAAAATTCACAAATATATCTTTTAAAAAATTATAATTTGTCATGTATTCCAATTTCAAAACTTGTTGTATATGTGTTTGAAAATTTCAAAATTCACAATGACTATGTCACAATATGCCATCTTTTTTATTCGGCAACATTAGAAGTGTTATTTGAATTCCATAAATTTATTCCGCTTATTGATAGTAAAATTGATCATTTTTCCATTAGAATATATATTCAAAGATATCAAAAGAAGCTTAAAATGTTTTTAAAAAATAATTAAGAGAGTATAATAAAATAATATTAGATAAACAACTTCTAAAATATGTGAGATACAACAACTTTTTTCAAAAGTGTACCGCATTTTTGTGACAATGTTATCTACGCTACTACCAATTAAAGGTATAAATCATAATATATTTGATTATATATATATATATATTTATATAAAGAAGTCAAATATTTTTTATGATAGAGTTGTGCATTTTTACATAAAACAATTAACTATTGCAAATAAAGGACATATAGAGGTAAACGTTTTATTAAGTTAACTAAAGGATTATTTTTAAAAATAAACTAAGTATTATTATTTATTAGTACATGATCTTCAATATCAGTTAGTTGTGAACCCCCTCAAACTAGCTTCCATTATTCAGGATTCAAATAAATATAACTAATTAGACTATCAAGTCTCTAATAATTATTATTCACATGTGTTTATAGCTACAGTCATCACACCATAAACTATAATTAGAGTTTTATAAAAAAAATATTGCCTCTAATACCTAGAAAAATTGGTTATAATTTTTTAATTTGGGAGAACAACCTCTTTGGCTCATGGTTGGTGTCATAACTTCATCCAACGTTCAATTTCTTCTGCTCCCTCATCTACTACCACTTTGCAGACTCACTGTGAGCTTCACCCAAATTGGTTTGAGATTTCTGTGGATGCGATTGTCGATTCAGAGTCCCGTATGGAATATGGCTATATTGGTCGGCGCAATAATGAAGTACTCATGGCTGGGCTGCATGGAGACAAGGGGGAGATTACCCCAACAGATGCTGAGGCGCTAGCAGTCGAAGCTGGTGTTCATGTCGCTTTTTCAGCAGATTTTCGTCACCTTTAGAGTATTAATGGATTGCAAGGCTATATTAGATTATCTTAGTACAGACATTGCTTCATCGCTTCTCCCATCGACATTGTCCTTAATAGGTTGTCTGGTGACATTATCAGATTAAGTGATATCTGTTGGTTTTTTGTTCCTAGGTTGGACAATATGTCAAAGCATTCTCTTAGTAACCATGCATGTCGTTCTCAACAACGTGTTTCATGAGATCCAGATGAGATTTCGGAATTTGTAATGCAGTTATGTACTACTTAATACAAATCCTATGCTTTCTTAAAAAAAAAGCTCACCAAGGCAATCTCGCCTAATCAAAATTCTAATTACACATCAAATTTAAAAAAAATTCTAACACATCAAGAAAGATAAAGATCCAAATTGCACTGGACAACGACACCGTTTTGGAATCCATAACCCAAGTGCCGACGAATTAAGAGATTCACCAGTCTGTTGATTCGTTTATTTTTTATTTCATTTTCGTAGAATATTGGCTACCCTGAAAATTTGCCGTGTTCCATGCGCGGAGATTCGGAGAAGACGAAAGCTCCCGCCTTTCCTCTCGCTGGCTTGTTTTGCTTGCGTGTGCTCCCCTTTATGGAATTGGAAACATTCTTCTTCATCGCCGGCTGGAATATAGAAATTACAACACCCACGGCTTCAGCTCTCCTTTGGAAAAAGTAACAAGCTTTTCTCTCTCTCTCTCCGCCTGAGCCTCTCCACAAACTTTTCGCGATTCCAATTCCACTTCCCTCTCTCAAATCTTGGCCCGGGGTTCGTTCCTTGCCCGAGTTTTTCATCCGTCCGGTAAGTTTGAATTTCACGGCGTCTGCTTCCTGTTTAGGTTGATATTCGTCATGCTTTTCGATCTGTTTTTCGAATGGCAGATCTACTGTTTGGATTGTTGATATTGATGTGCTAGTCTGGATCGCGGTTTCGCCCTGTTGCCGAAGCTTTTTTGTCGCTGATGATTCTGCGTATTTCGGCGATTGTACTGTGCTTCCAATCGCTTGTGCTCGTTTGATGGAGGCAACACGGAGGTCGGAACTTTGGAATCTGGATTAAGTTTACGTGTATATGTCATCGTTTGATAGAGACAGGACGGAGGTTTCTAGGAATTTAGATTAAGTTTATTTATTGTTCTGTCTAAATAAGATTAAAATTCAGCTGAAATTACCGCACAACCTTACTCTTTATTGTAGGTATTGACAAACATCTAGCGGATCTGGATACTTGAGTTTTGAATTGAAATAAGTTTGCGGGGTAGTCATTAGTATCTTGTATATGCTCACAACTAGATTAGGGAATCCCCTCTACAACGTTTGAAGTTCCGGTGGCTTTCTTAAGGTTGTAATTCTACATGTTATGTTTTTGTAAGTGTCCGGCGAGGCTTATATCTACGTTTTTGTGTGTTTGCTTCAAGACGTTGATATCTCATTGGTGTCAATTTCTTTTGGAAGGGTCTTGCTGTTATATGTCATTTGCTGTCTTCTTTGCATAATCCAACTCACATCCATGTACAGTCGTCATGTATGACATGTAGTAACTGGTTTCTCTTTTAGCAGGTCCTCTATGGGAAACTGATGTTGAAAGACACATGCGTGCCACCGTTGTTGTCAGACAGAAACAAAATGTTTGACCGTTCAAGGATCGTGAACATGTTAGATGCTGTTGCTCCATTTGTTTTTGGACGGCTAGTTCCTGTATTATTCTTCCTCTTGGCAATTGTATTCTTCCTACTAAAATGGCAGAAAAATGTGTCCTTGGATTGGGTCAAAGCTGCTGCTAGAGCAAAGAAAAAACATTGGAAGAAGTTAAATGTTCCTTTATCTGAACATATATGGATTGAAGAGTATACTCCAATTGAACAGCTATCAACTTGTTGTGTCTGCTTGACTTCTTTAACTTTGTCCCAGAACTCGGGCATAAAAGCTGTATTGCACACACCTATCCATCGATGTGCTGTTTGTGGCGTAACAGCTCATTTTTACTGCTCCCAGTCTGCAGCCAAGGATTGTAAGTGTATAGCTCAGTCAGGTCATGGCCATGTTCAGCACCATTGGTCAGAACGATGGGTTAAGACTGATGATAATCCTGAGTCATCCGCATTTTGCTTCTATTGCGACGAGCCATGTGGTGTTCCTCTCCTTGATGCATCACCCACATGGCATTGCATGTGGTGCCAACGCTTGATACATGTCAAATGCCATGCCCAGTTGTCTAAAGAATCAGGCGATGCTTGTGATTTGGGCCCTCTCAGAAATATTATTTTGTCTCCTCTCTGTGTCAAAGAAATTGTACGAGATCATTCGAGAAAGGTTGGAGCTTCTGGTTCTGCCGGTGAGGAACCTACGATGTCTTCAACACGTGGACAGGTGAGAAAAAGGCGCACCCGGAGCAAAAATGTTACTGGGCGTTCTTTTAGTGGAAGAATTCAGGATGTTGTAGCTCGTGAAAATCCGTTAAACCATATGGTTAGTGGTTTCCCCAGTTTGAAGAAGTCTACTAGTGAGAAAAGTATTGATTCCTTGTTCAGAAATGGGAAAATGTTTGGGGTTAAAGGCTCCCACCAGGGATTACTTCAAAAGAAGGGGGGAACACTTGTCTATGGTCACACGAAGAAGTTTGAGCTAGTGAACTTACCAAAAGATGCCTCACCTCTTCTGGTTTTTATCAATATCAAGAGTGGAGGACAGAATGGTACATCTTTAAGGAGACGGTTGAATACGCTTTTGAATCCTGTACAGGTAACGATTGGAAACTATGGCACTAGTAACTGATAGAGCACTGGCTATAGATCATTCCTTATCCATAGATTACAGGTTTCAGAGAAACTTTGCTCTTATTCATGTTGTCCTAGATGCACGTGATCTGCGAAGTACTCCAATACTTGATAGTTTAATATCCATTCACCCGTGCCCGTGATTCATGGAGTACTCCTATCCTTTATATTCATTTCCATGTACCAGTGCATGTACTTATTTTTGTCTGTGCGTTAGATAAGAAAGTTTTTTTCCTGTGGGTATTTACATCCAGTACGAAAAGTGCATCTAAAAGAGTTTAATGAGAGAAGATGATAGAAAGACCGCTGCAAAAAACGCACCTACTAGTTTATGTCTATTACTATGATGGTGCAGTTTTATTACCTTGGCTTGTTTTAGTTACTAGAGTATGGATATAAAACTCTCCGGAGTGAAGAGAATGCGGAGTGTTGGTATGTGGTGTAGATCCCATATGACTTGGCTATTTTTCTCTATTTGGCAGGTGTTTGAATTGAATTCTTCTCTGGGGCCTGAGATTGCTTTGAAGTTGTTCAGTAAAGTGCCCAACTTTAGAGTGTTGGTATGTGGTGGAGATGGTACTGTTGCTTGGGTACTTGATGCCATTGAGAAGCTAAAGTTTGAGTCACCTCCACCAGTTGCGATCCTTCCTATGGGCACAGGGAATGATTTGTCCAGGGTTTTGCAATGGGGAGGAGGTTTCTCAAATATAGAGAGTGATGGTGGTTTATGTAATCTCTTACAAGAAGTTGGTCGTGCAGCCGTTACAATGCTAGATCGCTGGAAAATTGAGATCAAGGAAGAAGATTCTGATGGAAGTGCTATCGAAACTCGGTCAAAGTATATGATGAACTATCTTGGTACTGTTTTTGGATCTACCACTACTAGCAACTGTGACATGTGTATTGCAGTGCTTTAATGTTTCATCAAATTTGCAGGGTTCGGATGTGATGCAAAGCTTGCATATGAATTTCATGTCTGCCGTGAAGAGAATCCAGAGAGGTTCTATAGTCAGGTAGTATGCTTCTGTTTTTAATCTTTTGTTATGGTTGGACTTGGATGTCAAGTAAATATTCTAAAGTATTTTGAGCATTCTACTAATTTATTTTTGAACAGTTTGTGAACAAACTGCGATATGCAAAAGAAGGGGCCAGGGATATGATGGACAGAGCTTGTGCTGACTTGCCATGGCAAGTTTACCTCGAAGTTGATGGTAAAGACATTCAGATTCCAAAGGTACCTATTGTGATAGAAATAATGGCTACTTTGATATAATGTTTCACATTGTTTCTAACTTCATTGTACACAACTTCAGGATGCTGAAGGTTTGCTTGTGCTCAATATAGGCAGCTATATGGGTGGGGTGAATCTGTGGCACAATGACTGTGAGCATGATGATGATTTACAGCTTCAGTCAATGCATGATAAAATGGTTGAGGTTGTGTGTGTCTCTGGAGCATGGCACCTGGGAAAACTTCAGGTGATTGTTATCCACCAAAAGATGACGTAATCTACTAGTTGTAATGATTTCTCTAAAACTAACGTCCTTCTGCAGGTTGGACTTTCACAAGCTAGGAGGTTAGCCCAGGGAAAAGTCATTAGAATACATGCTTCAAGTGCATTCCCTGTTCAAATAGATGGAGAACCGTTCATTCAAAAGCCTGGTTGTATAGAAATAAGTCACCATGGACAGGTACAAAGTGATTAACTTGAAATTTGTGCCTTGCAGTTCCTGCTGTATGATTTTTTTTTGTAGTGAAGAAACTTATAGTACTACCCTAGTTTCTGTTTTATGATAGTCTATTGTACTACCCTAGTTTCTGTTTTTAATCATAGCTTGAAAGTCGCTTCTGAAATCTTTCTGACCTCTAACTGGTTGGGGGCATTTATTGTTATTGGACTTTTCTGGTTGTCTATTCAAATAGTGTACTTATCTGAGATGGCAGCTACTGAAGTCCAGTTGAAACTGCAGTACCTTTTTAAGCTAGAATATACAATTGTTAAGTCAGCATAATTGTAAATTCTTCTAGGTTTTCAATTACTGACACGATGCTCCTAGTCCAAGTTTGGGCTGTGGGCTTCGATTGTCATGTCATGTTGACTGATACTGGCTGTTGCCCCTAAGTCAGGGTTAGAAACAACTTGAATACAGAAACAATCCACCTGTGGAATTCGAAAGAGTGTGGGAAAAAGTAAGTAGCCTGGTCTAGCTAGCAACTCAGGTCACCTGCTTCATTGGAATGATTTAATATACTCAGTGGAGAATACCAGAAAAGTCATCGATTTAGATGCAATAAAAAGCATAGGTTAGCATGAAATGCGTGCTTGTACATTTTGAATAGGAACCTGGTTCCAATTTAAATTGTGGAAGCGATATAGGGCCAGGTATATTTGGTAATGAATGACATTTGATTGAGCATAAAGCTGTATAATGATCAATACCCTAGTCAAGCATAGTCAAGTGTTGGTATTATTCATATTCCAATGAAGTATGATCTCTCGTTGGGCAGATATCCCAACATGGTGTCAAATATTTTGTATCTGGGTATTTAAATTTATCTTCCTATCGCTTCTTTATTCTACTAGTATGGATATCTTTGTCAGTTGCGGCTGCAATCTTCCAGAAAAGAAGGGAACATAACTACTACCATTGTATGTTTTGTATCTGTATGTACACATCATCAATTGGTGTGTATGTAAATATACCCAGTCAAGCTGCAATTTTGTTATGTCATGACATGAATGGCTATTTTGTAATGGTATGACCTTGATCTGTTATCGATGATTATGTATATCAGGTGTTCATGTTGAGGAGGCTTACAGAAGAGCCAGGGGCCAGAGCTGTTGCTATAATGTCAGAAATCTTGGTCGATGCAGAGAGCAAAGGCATCATTAACTCCTCCCAGAAGCAAGCTCTTCTTAAACAGATGGCTCTTCGTCTGTCGTAGTCTCAGTTCTGCTTGTTTTTCTTATTTTTTGGTAGGTAAGTTTTGGTTCTTTGTTACCTGTCCATCCTCTTCCTCTCTTCTCTTTTATCTTAGTCTCCGAGTTGGGTAAATATTCTTTACCCTACATAGTACAAAATAGTTGTAGCCATCTATCTTGGGGCGGCCATGAGGAACAATACTAAACACTCCTTGAGTTCGTTCAGGTGATTCCTCCATGTCCCCCCTCACGATGTTGAAAAAAAAAGAAAAAATATATCGTCTGGTCCCGTAAGAACACAGAGAAACAGTTTCATCCACACAACGAAGTGTTGGTGTGCAGCGGCAATGTCTTTTTTGGATGTGTGTTTGTGTGTGTACATTTCATAGCAAAATGATTTGGTTGTGGATGGTAGATAGTGAATTGTATTCATGATCATGACCAAACTTTAGGGGGTTATTTTTTTGGTTTTCATCGCTTCTATGGGCAGCAGCAGCTCCATAAAAAGATGGCAGTGTGATTGATGAGTGACGATGCACGTATATATATACACACATTCTTTCATGTTTGTAAGTAATCTTACGGTTTTGTTCCATTTCGGCTCAGTCTTCAGTAATTTTTATTTGGTGGAAGCAAATCTATTTTTTTAAACTTCTGATTTAGCAGACAACTCGGTTTGGGCTTAGTAGAGATGTTCCATCAGTTCTATATTCTAGTAGTATTTTGGGAAAGGTAACCGTGTTCGCTTGGATTTTTTTTTAAGAGAATTTTCATCAAATACCATTGAGTTTTTGCTTAATTCACAATATAACACTGTGTTTTAAAAATTATACACGATAATATTAAGTTTTTACTTATTTTATCAGATAATACTGTCGTATATTTTGTTAAATGTTCCATTAATATCCTTAGTAAAAAGATTAAATTACCCATATAAATAGTTAAACAAAAGTGGTGTTGACAAATCACCTTCAAGTTGTTAATTAATAACAGGGGTAGTTTGGTCATATTCCTGGAATATTAATGGAACATTTAGCAAAATATGAGGTAGAATGTTATCTGAAATAAATAAAAACTTAGTGTTATCTGAATAATTTTAAAAACGCAATGGTATATCGTGAATTAAGCAAAAATTTAGTGGTATTTGGTGAAATTTTCCTTTTTTAATAAACATGAATGTTTCATTAATTTAGCAGGAAGATTACACACTAGGGTCAACTCTGTTAAACTATATGTTTGAATTCCCCTCATGTTGGGATGAAGAGCATAAATCTATACTAAAAAATTGAGAAACTGTTTGCTGATAATTTTACGGAAGATGTTAACTGTTGGGTTTGAGTGTTTGGTGGAAGCCTGCTGATTTTAGAAATTGAGAAGCTGTCTGCTGCTAGAAGCTGTTCCCCAAACGAGCTCAATATAAATCCAGGAGGACAATTATTCCACTATGTAGATGAACACAAGAACAGTAAAACTAGCAAAGACAAGGTAAATGTTAATCCTTGTCTTTCTCAAAGAATGATAAGGATATGAGACTTGCATCATTTGATAGCAGAGACTATAATTCTTTTCACGCCAACCATCCAATATTTTGATCTTTTATTTGAGTCATGAATATGCAACGTAGAAACATGGAGTAACCCACCACATCTCCAAACATGTCTTCTTTTGTCCAAAAACACAACACTATCGATTGATAAGACTCTATCTCTGAAAACAAAAAAAAGAGATTAAAAGAACACTAACTAAAGGTGTAGAAGCGACAAAAAAAAAAGAAGCAATTCCGTACAGCCTCATAACGAGCTCCAGGTCAAACACCTTACTTCTTTGATTTCTCAGAGGCCCTGAAATGAAATCATCATGTTTTAGCAAGGCACCTTTTCAAAGAGCAAAAAAAAAAAAAAGAACATAACATGTTTAAGAGTACTTAAATTGCCGATTGAGCTGCAGGTTGTTCTTGCTAGGTAGATATCTTCTCTCCAGAACCTTAATGTAATGATTCACAAGACAGGATCACATAATTAGAACCATTCTCTCCTTTTCATATAATAGTTATTTAGCCAATTAGTAATCATAATGACAGTTACAAGTAAAGTTTATTTCCTGAGCAAAACACTCTTCTCTCCTTGCCAATTTCCTTTTCCTGCTAGCCTTGTTCTTTGTACGCTTGACCTCAAACTGATCGGCAATGGTATTTTCTCTTGTCTTCTCAGTCTTGGACTTGTGGATACTCTCCATCAACACCCTCTTGTTCTTGAACACATTACCCTTTACAAACAATGTAACAATAAAGAGGTAAAGAAGAACGTGCAGGAAGGAGAAGATACTTAGAAACAGTTTTCATATTAACACCTTTTTCACACACACAATCATCTAGTGTTGCAGTACATGCTTATATACAAAATATTGGGAGTCTGTACTAGATACAAGATTAGGTTAGAGGAGGACTCTATTGGGCTTGATTATTGGGCTGAGACACATGCTAGACTATAGTCTTGTATTCCCCCTCTCTCGAAACAGGTCTTAGACCAAGATGAGAGCGTAACAAATTAAAACGAAAGGAAGATAAGGGTTTAGTCAAAAGATCTGCTATCTAATCCTACCTTTTAAGCATGAGACGGTTAAAAGACCCTTAGCAACCCGTTCTCGTACAAAATGAAAATCAAGATAGACGTGCTTAGTCTAGTAATGCAAAACATGAATGGTGGCCATATACGTCGCCCCAAGATTGTCGCACCATATCATAGGAGAAGAAGGCAGAGGAACATGAAGCTCCTACAACATATTTTAAATCCATATTAGCTCAGCAGCAGTAGTGGCTAGGGATGGCAATGGGTCGGGTTCGGGTCGGGTGACGCTCCACCCGATCCGTCACCCATTTTCCACCCACATCACCCGACCCAACCCGTCACCCGTAACTTCATCACCCGTCACCCGCGGGTGTAACGGGTGAACCTGTCACCTGTTTTTATTTTTTTAGCAAGCATTTTTTGTTTTTAACACCTTATATAAGCTTAATTTTTCAAAAAAAAAAATACACTCATATTTGTTCAACAATACATACCACATCAACTAATGTCAATAACATACTCAAAACATAGAGTATTAACCAAAATATTTCTAAATTATCTCAACAAATATGGGATAAATATATATTTTTTATTTAATATAATACATATGGGTGACGGGTCGGGTGACCGGGTGAAAAAATGTTCACCCGACCCAATCCGACCCGTCCCGTCACCCGCACCCATTTCACTCGTCATCCGTTTTTCTGGGTTTTCACCCCTTTTAGCGGGTCGGGTGGTCGGGTGAAACAGGCACTCGTCACCCATTGCCATCCCTAGTAGTGGCAACATCCCGGTACTCAACCTCAGTTGATTAACTAGCGACCGAATCCTCCTTCTTAGAGAGCCAAGAAATCGAAGAAGTGCCGAGGTAGATAACATATGCTGAAGTAGAGCGACGGTCAGCCAAGTTTGTTCCCCAGTCAGCATCAAAGAACGCAGTTAGTTTAGGGGAGAACTTGGAGGATAGACATAGCTGATACAACTTAGTGCCATTCAGATAGCAAAGGATGCGTTTCAAAACACTCCAATGATTCTGGGTTAGGCAGTGCATGAATTGGCGCAACTTATTGACTGTGAAGGTGACATCAGGACTTGTTAAAACAGATATTGAAGACTACCAAGCATACTGGGAAACTGAGTGCTATCAGCAATGTGGAGGACTGTCTGATGCAAAGAAGAGTTTAGTGCCATGGGAGTAGCAGGCTTGCAATGCCTTGTAATAGTAAAGAGGTAAAGAAGAACGTGGAGCAAGGAGACGATAGTCAGAAACGGTTTTCATATTTACATCTTTTTCACACACACAATCATCCATTGTTGTAGACATGCTTATATACAAAATATCGAAAGTCTATACTCGATATAAGACCAGGTTACAGGAAAACTCTATTGGGCTTGATTATTGGGTTGAGACACATGCTGGACTATAGTCTTGTACCCTTCACCTTCATGTACATGTCATGATACATGTGCTTGTCAATCTTCTTCGCCTCCCTGTACTTGCGGAGGAGACGCCTGAGAACCCTCATCCTCCTCGTCCAGAGGATTTTGGTGGGAAGCCTTGCCTCCCTGGTACCTCTTCTCTTACCTTAAAAAAAGATCATCAAAGTTTAATTAAGTAAATATTTTTCAAATTACCAATACCGTGGCATTGTTCAATTCTTAAGTACCACGAGTAATTGTAAAATCATGTATGAAAGTCCAATAAAAAAAAGTATCTATGGAATACACCATCCATCAAATGACTATTTACACAAAAGGAAACTAATCCTATATCTATCCACCCAATTGAATTACTTCAAGCAACTTGGTGGACGTGGGGAAAAGAAAGAGCAACATGGACACGAACCTAGGGCTATCAATCTTGACACGAACCCGAAATCTGACCCGAAACCGACACGCTAATACGTGGGTTTTAGTTGTAATATTCAACCCGAAAATATTTTGAGTCAGGTGCATTGGGTTACTAATATCCCGACTCGGTTTTGGATTTGAGCTGCCTACCCGATTTCAACCCACAACCCGAAAACATTTTTAAAAAAGAAAATAAAATATATTTTCTTTTGGTTATACAACATAACCCTAAAAATATCAATCATGTAACAATTTATGTTTGGTGGTTTTACATGTTATGTTATGTTATCTTGGTAATTGTGTGTAGAATTTGCATTGACTCCAATTTTTTTAATTTGGGTTGATTCTGACTTAATTGTAGGTCAATTTCGGGTTAATTTTGGGTTAATTTTAGGTCGATTTCGGATTGATTTCGGGTGTCGGGTTGGTTTCAGGTCATCAGGTCGGTTTCAGGTTGACATAACATAACCTGTTTTGGATTCAGGTCGGTTTCGGGTTGAGGTGAAACATGAGCAGGTCAGGTTCGGGTTGAAGTCAACCCGACCCAAAACATGAAATTGACAACCCTACATGCAACCTTAAAAGTGGTTAGAAACAATGAAGACAACGCTGAAGGGACATCTCCGGAACATCTAGTTGACATTAACGTCCACAAGGACATACTAGTGGCTCATTCAAAGGTATTTTTTATGTATTGTAGTACTTTTGAGTTAAATTTGGCTAAAAAAGAACATAAAATGAAGAAAAAACAGTCAAAAACATGAAAAATGGGACAAATTCTGCCCTGGGCTAGAGGCGTCAACGCCTACCCAACAGGGCCCGCATCGACCTGTGGGCGCCGACGGGCATTAAGTGGTCGTATTTGTTTACAAGACAAGTATCTGTCTTTATATACTAGTACATTGCTTTATATACAAGTACATATATTAGACCTATACACATATATAATATGACATCGTATTATAGTCTAACACATCCCTTCAAAACTTAGAATGCTAGTTTAAGTTTGTAACAAATGAAGCCCAATCTTGTGTAACATGTCTCTGTAATTCTTGCCGTTGAGAGTCTTTGTTAGAAAGTCTGCTATCTGATAGTGGTTTGGTATGTGCTAGATGTGGAGCATGCCTTCTGCAATTTTCTGCCTGACATAGTGTACATCAACTTCTATGTGTTTGGTCCTCTGGTGATGAACGGGGTTTTTGGCAATGTACACCGTGGATTGTTGTCACATCTGAGGGGAATTGGTTCAATATATGTTACTCCAAACTCGTGAATGATTCTGGTCAGCCATGCCAATTCGGTTGTTACCATGCACATGACACGATATTCTGCCCTGACGGATGACAGAGAGACACTTGCATTGTTTTATGGATTTCCAAGCCTCGGGTGTTCCACCTAAAAAAAATGTAAAACCATAAAAGAATTTCCTCGTGTTTGGGCAAGATGTCCAATCACTATCATAGTATGAAACCAATTTATAATCTGGTTTATTGTTACAAATACCTCAAAGTGTATAAAGTAGCATGAAGATGTGTATCTTTAGGCTGCTGAAGAAATTTGCTAAGAAGTTGAACTATAAATGCAATGTCAGGTCTTGTGTGAACAAGAAAGTTTAATTTACCTATTAGGCTTCGGTAAACAGTGGGGTTGTCAAGAATTTTACCATCTTCAACTCTGATTTTCATGTTCAGGGGCAAGGGAGCAGTGGTGGTCTTCTGTTCTGTATTATCAAATTCTTTAATGATGTTGTTACAGAATTTTCTCCGTGTTATAACTAAACCAGTGTCATGGTGAATGAACTCCATTCCCCAAAAAAATTAATATTTCCTAAATCTTTTATTTTGAATTTACTGTCAAGTTGTTTTAAAAAAGTAATTTCATTTGGAGAGTTCCCACAGATGAAGATATCAACTACATACACAACAAGATGAGTAACAAATTGTGAAAGAATTTTAGAAAATAAGGAATGGTCATTGACAAACCATTGTAATTAGGAAATCACTTAATTTGGAAAACCATTGCCTTGAAGCTTGTTTCAAGCCATAAAGTGACTTCTTAAGTTTGAAAGCATTTATACCTTCAGGTGTTTTAAGCTCTTTTGGTGTAACACCCCTAATCCTAAACCTGTAATAACGTCGCAAGTCGTAGCATAATAAATAATAATTCACAGCGGAAAATAAATCTATCTACCTCGGTGTTACACGCCGTTACTCACCCTTGTGAGTAACAAGACATCCTTACTCTTTCCAACAATACAACCCCTCACGCTGTGATGAACAGATACTGAGCATTCTAATTATTACAAACCAAATCCAACTAAATGAGCAACTAACTGAATACAACAACCTCCTTAATACAATACAGAATAAAACCAAAGGTGTTTGTTGAAAACACAACTACTACCCCCCGTGTCCCGCACTCCGGCTTGAGTCTTCTTCAATAACCTGGAATGTTTGGCCCATTGAAGGGCTCAGCAATCGAAATGCTGGTATGCTAAATGTAGTCTAAAATCATTTGGATTCCTTAAGTCGTTTTAGCCATCTTGATATTAGATTCTTTACATGAAATACCGGTTTACAATAATAACAGTAATAACTGCAAATGCTAAGCAAACACACAACAGCTCACCTGCAAATCACATCACATAATAGTAACCAACAACCAGATAATCAAACACCAACAATCCATAACAATAACTAAACAAGATACGCGTATTAATTAACTGCACTTGTTAGTTGGCCACCTGGCCCTTATCCTTTAAACCAATCACTTAACCTTTTCCAATTGAATTCCACCTCAGGCGTCATGTTAAGACAACCCTTAATAACTTAATAATGGACTGTAGTCCCATGGGTTCCAATGGAACCGTTACCAGCTGACCTTATGGCCCTGGATAATATATTGACCGATCCGGTCGAACCTGTGCACCAACGGCAGTGCCCTCCGCCATCCTCGAATGTGACTGATGGATTCTCTTGAGTGACTCCCCATTGAAGTCTCTCGTAGTGATCACGATGCGCAACCAGAAAGTCGAAACAGTCTGGATTCCTCTCTTTATAAGTTAGCCCTTTAGTCAGTGATACAATAACCAATCCTTGAGTTAAGACTATAATAGTTGACCATCAGTTAGGTTCAATAATATCTAAAGGTCATTAGTCTTGTTCCAGTTTAGATGTATAAACTTCCAGTCATAAGACGTTCGCGTAACAATAGAACGCAACAGTGTTGAGCAATACAGTGTACAATATCATATACATAAAATCACAGATATCGCTCTTAAACAATTAAACACACAACGTCTGGACCTTAGGAAAATCCTTAGGACATTCAGACCACACAATTAACATACCGTTCACCGTGATAACAGTTAGCTTGACAATTCACGCTTTAACAGTCCTTCCCCCGTACGCTGTTATATTTACAAGCAATACCGGGTAATATTAATATAACCACTCACTAAATATTACAGTACTATCACTGTAGAACTAACACTTGTAATATACTAACTCCGTATGTTCTTTATTTCCCCCTGTTATTTCAACAGTGGTTCTAAGTAGTTTACCAGTTCATTATTTTATGTAACATTCACATGCGATAATGAATTTCCTTTGTACTGTGTATTTTTATTTCATTAATCATATATCCATAATCATTTCCATTTAGCCCATGTATCAATATCATTAGGATATTTTTATTATAACCACAATTATTTTATAAACCTTATATTATACTCCATAATATACCACAATACATTATATTACCTAGTTTTAATTCCTTTCTTTATTAAATTACGAAACCAACCTTATTAATTCTGTATTTATATTTTATACCCAACAACTTTTATAAATTACCAAATAATCCCTTAAATTTTCGGTTTCCATATATACTTCCCATAATTACATTTTAACCCCAAAACTTTTATATAAGTTACTTATTAACTTATAAACCATAGTTTTATTATTTAATTTCCTTAATTACCGAGACAACCCTTATACTTTTATAAATTGCCAAATAACCTTATAACTTTTATAATTCATTAATCATCCACATTAACTTTTGGAAATTGCAAAACAATATATTAGTTTTTATAATTTACCAAATGACCACATTTATTTTCGGTCTTAACATGTAATTCCCTTATATTCACAATTTAACCTCAAAACTTTATATAAGTTACATATTAACTTATAAACTATAGTTTTAATATTTAATTTTCTTAAATAACCGAAATGGCCCATATACTTTTATAAATTACATTTCCACCCCTTGTCCAATTCGGTTTTACATAATAATTTCTATAAATTACATATTCACCCCATAACTTTTATATACTTAATATTTTCTGTCATAAATCATTTTAACCCAAAGTTTTTGGTCAACACTTTGACCAAGACTTAATTTCATAATTAATACTTTAATATACCCAGAAAAACACATGTAATTCTCGGCCATACACTATAGTTTCCAATAATTACAAAATAGCCCCAAAACTTAATAAAATGTTATTTTAACACTTAAACACTTACTTAAATTTACCAAAATTCATAATATTAATTCCTACCTTATATTATAACATAAATATATCAAATGAACCCTTATGTTCTCGGCAATTATTTTTAGAACACTAAACTTTTCAAAATTTATATTTTAGCCACATAACTTATTAAACTAGCCATTTAAATACTTGTAGCTATTTTTAATACTCCCAAAATTTATAATATAAGTTAATATACTTATATATTTCGAAAATCACCAAATGAAACATTTAATTCTTGGCTTTAATTATTCTTACCATATAGTTTCAAAACTTGATTTAAACTTTATAATATGTACATATAAATGTATATAAGCCATATAACACTTCTAAAAATTATGCTAATGACTTAGAATGATTATAATCTCAAAATAGGACATTTAATTCTTAGACAATTTGGTTTATATATATATGTATCTTAATTAATTTTTGTGACACATATTTATACCTTAAGGTGATAATCTTACCTTGTATGTTGTAAATTATTTTTCTTGATATTTTTAACCCAATATTTTCGGCCTTAATTTATTTAGGGGTTATACATAATTTTTTTATACCAAAGTTTGAAGCTTAAATCAAGCTTAAACTTAATAAACCTTAATTGTATAAACTTACTCCTTAAATCAAGATAATTCTTGTACTTGATTTCTCCTTGAATTCCAAGCTCTTCCAATGCTATTTGATGAAGAGAATCCGGCCTCCTTGTATATATATAGGAGATCCATTTGTTAGACTTCTAACAATGATTTATAAATAATATTTGGAGTAGTTTTGCAAGAGTTTACCTTAGGAATTTAACAAGATATTTTTGGTACACCTTGGGATGATTGTAGATCCAAGTTTCCTTCATGAAATAATGAAGATAATATAGATTTAGAAGCCTTAAATTTTCGGAAATGATTTAAGTATTTTTGCTAGGATTTTCAACATGAAAATGTACCTTAACTTGATCTTGTTGTTCCTTGTGTTGTTGTTGAATCTAGGAACCTCCTTGGAGCATCTAACCTTGGCGAAAATTATAAGAGTTGCTAGGATAATTCTTGCTTCAAGACTTAGGAGATTTAATTAGGAATTTACATAGAAATGATGTTAGAACTTAAAACACCATTAATGGAGCTTAGAAGCTCTAAGGAATTACTTAGCAAATGAAGAAGAAAAGAGAGGAGTTAGAATGACTTACCAATCGGCAAAGGAGGGCAAATGAAAGAATGGTGCCGTGTGGTGCTTAAGAGAATAGGCAAGGATAGAATTTTTGACACAATAATGTCAATTGTCTAATCTTTTCTTTGTTTATTAATTTGATGTTTGGCTCAATAAAATTGTCTATAGTGGACTAGACTTACGGCTGATTGATAAGGGAATGAAGACTTTCATTGACAACTTGTAACAAGAAGACAAGACAAGAGTGCTAGGAATTTAGGTAAGGTATTCTTTTAGAATTTTCTATGTTGAATTGTCTTTGTTCTTCTTTGTATCTTACGGTATTATATGTGCATATAGGAGACTGATTTCTTTGATAATTGAAGACAATATATCATGCCTAGGTAGGTAGGTATTCTACTTTGAATTTTATAAGGTAATCAACCTCATTTTTCTTGCAATTAATCGGTAACAAGGTGCTGTATGAGACAATTGATTTTGTCAATATTAGACATAGGAAACTAGCTTAATTAGGTGGTGTCTTCTTTTGATTATTGTAAGGCAAATAATTCCCCCTTGTCCATGCTTAAAATCGGCAGCACCATAGGATAGCACATGGCTGTTTTGTTGTTTGTATTAGATTAATGCTAAAGTAGATCTAGTTGTATTTTTAATCTCTTTACTTTACAAAGACTAATATTCTTGTTGTTTTGTTGCAGGAAATCGGTGATGGAGGTCTCCTTTTGACTGATTATTATTTGACATTATCACATGGTACATATAGGGATGAGTCACCATCCATAAGGCATTATTTTTGCTAGAAATCAAGTCTAAAACACCCAAATTGGCGCCCAACATGGAGGTCAAATGGTACTGATTTTTAATTTGATTCCTGTCACACTATATTGTACTAAGACCATACTAATATGTGTAATAGATTCCAGCATTTAATTGGTACATTTATATCATGGTAAAAGATGAAAGTTTTAAGGTAAAAATGCTGATTTTAGGTACCTTTTTGACCCAAAAATCGCCCCCACTTGTACTATGAAATTAGTACTGGATTAATTGATTTAGATGGTAAATTTATCCCCTTTTAAGATTATCAACTCGTGGCTCCTCAAAAACTTCAAGGTAATTGCGTAGAACACGTTTTTGTGACACCCGAAGGTGCGTTTTTGTGCTTTAAGGATTTTCCGGGAAATAAGTAGTCGCTATGAGTTCCAAGTGTTTATAAACATTGTTTATAGTCCATAATAATATGTTAAGGTGTTACATTGAGTTATAAGGGGTTATATCAACTCATATCTCAATTTCCGGGCTACCGGAACACTTCCGGATCAAAAAGGAGTGTTAAGAATTTCCCCTGAGCACTTTGCTTATTTTTGAAAAAGTAGCTCGAGTACTCTCTTTAGAATGTTGAATATTGATGTTAGGAACTCTAAGAATGATTTATATTGGAGTTTGTGCCACCTCGGCACCTCTCCGGGGCATTCCCGGGTGTTTATGGGGCCTCCATTGGGAACTTCCGAGCACCTTGTATTTAACTGAGAATTTATCCTGAGTACCTCATCATATATGTTTAGTAAAGTGTTGTTGTACATTTTGAATGAATTTTAATGCTTTATTTTATTTTATAAGGTATTTCCGGGACTTTCGGGCCTTAAGGGCCTTTAAGGGAACTCCCGGGCACATTATATTTTTACTCAGTTCTAACTGAGGACTTATGTTTTAAAGGTCATAAAATGATCCTTGATTAACTTCATATGAGTTTTATAGCTTATATAACTTGGTTAGCTTAAGGTCGGGCTTTAACACTCGTTTTTAACCTTAAGGAGTTTAGGTGCGTTTTAACGCCCAAGTGTTTATATACTTTTCTCAGGGTTTAATAATCCCCCGAATAATATTTATTTACCATTATTTAATTATTTAAATGTTAGGGGTATTTCATTTGGAAGTTGCATGAAAATTTCTTTATGGAGATCACCATGGATGAAAGCATTGTTAACATCTAGTTGATCCATTATCCATTGTTTATTAACAGCTATGACAACTAAGGTTCTTATGGTGGACATTCTTACAACGGGGGAGAAGGTTTCTGTATAGTCTAAGCCATATTTGTGGGTAAAACATTTTGCAACGAGTCTTGCCTTATGTCTTTCAATTTTTCCATTTGTTGTTAGTTTGATTTTGTACACCCATTTACAACCAACATGTTTTTTATGTTTGGAAAGTTTAACTAGATCCCATGTGTTGTTGGCTGTAAAAGCCTCTAATTCCCTTTCCATAGCTTCTACCCAGCATATGCTATTGACAGTTTCTTCATATGTAGAAGGTTTTGTCATATATAGGTAATTTTCATCATGATCATGGGAAGAAATGCTAAGAAAATAAGTTGGTTGTATATCTGTCAGGGAGAAAAGAGTAGTAAAATATGAATCAACAGGAAACAGTTGATGTATAATTGTGTTGGCAAGAATGGTTGTGAAAGCATTGGCTGAGTTGTGTTGCAATTAGTGTAATAGTCATCAAGATAACTTGGTGTGTGTTTTAGTTGAATGGATCTCCTAAGGATTGTCTCAACATTCTGAGTGGGTATTACTATGTCTACTGATGAAGGAGCAATAGAGTCTTTTGTTGAAGTGGATGATGGTATAGGGTCTTTTGCTTGTAAAGGAGGGGTAGAAGAAGGATTTGTGGTTGGGATAAGGCGAGTGACAGAAGAGATGGGATTTTCAAGTGGGCTTTCAGTGTGATCTAGTGCATCAAAGGGTGTATTTGCATTTAATGGTGGAGTAGAAGGATGAGCAGCCATGTGAGGAGGTTGGTATGTGGGAGGTGAGTCTTGGCAATCATCATATGTGATAGGATGAGGAACATGGGATGCTTGAAATTGGGTTTCAGATTGGACAGTAGGCTTATAACCTTGGATATTGTGAAAATGGAAGAAAGATTCATGGAAAATTACATATCTAGAAGTTATAATCTTCATATCTTTCAATCTTAGAACTTTGTAAGCTTTTTTATTATCAACCATACTAAAATAAATACAAACATCAGATCTAGCATCAAATTTTCCTTTTTGTTTGTCTAGATTGGTAGCATATGAAAGACATCCAAAGACTCTAAGTTTATTATAACCAGGGACAGAACCATATATTATTTCATATGGGTTTTTTCCTGCAAGGGCAAGGCTAGGTAATCTGTTTATGATTTGGGTGGCAGCAAGAATGCATTCACCCCAACTGGAAATGGGTATTTTTTTATTGAAAATATAGGGCTCTTGCTGTATCTGCCAAATACCTGTGCTTACATTCCACAACACCATTTTGTTGTGGTGTGTAAGCATAAGATGTTTGGTGTATAATCCCTAGAGAATTGTAGAAGTGTTTTCCTTCAAATGACATTCCTAGCTCTAGAGCATTATCAGATTTGATCATTTTTATGTGCTTATTGAATTGTCTTTCAACCATATAAATAAATTGTTTAATGTACATGAACGCTTCAACTTTTGCTTTTAACAATTTTACCCAAAGAGCACGAGAGTGATCATCAACTATACGCAGAAAGTATCTATAGTTGTTGTAAGTGTTATTTCTGAAAGAGCCACAAACATCTAAATGTATCAAATAAAAATTTTCTTTACTCATAGTAAGAGAACGAGAAAAAGAATATCTATGATCTTTAGCCAAGTGACAAGATACGCAGGCAAAATATGCTGGAATGTTTCTTTTATTTATGAGGCTGAGTTTACAAATTTTCTCGAGAGGGAAATACCCTAAACGGTTATGCCACAAGGAAACAACATTACCCGCCTGTATTTTGTATTGAAACAAAACTTGTATCTTTCCTATACTGCCGTAAGGCATTTCTATGATTTATAAAATTTCCTAGAAACACTGTATCAAGAACATAAAGACCTTTTCTCTCATTTCCAAGCAACATACATGTTGACGTTTCAAGGTCCTGGACATAACAATGATGAACATAGGTCGCAAGAATAGCATTCAATTGTATCAAAAGATTTCTAATAGCGAATAGGTTAAACTTGAAAGATGTAACATGAAAAACACGAGGTAATGTGAAATTCTCTGTTAAACAAATGTCACCTACTCCAGTTATGTGGCTAGGATGACCATCCCTCTCCCCCTCTCCCGTACATGCACGTAACTTCCTCTTATTCTCTTTTTTTCTTCTTTTAATTTTTTTTCACCAATGTTTTGTTGATATGTGGACAGTCTCCATATTACAATATGGCACCAGCTTCATACTCTCCATACTAGGGGTGTCAATTTGGATTAATGGGTCGGGTTGAAGCTCACCCATACCCAACCTGATTAAAATTGTATTGACCCATACCCGAACAAAAAATAATCGGGTTACAAACTTTCAACCCATACCCAACCCATATAAAATCATTGAACCCAAACCCGACCCGTTTAACCCGTTTAAATACAAATACTCTTGTTTTTCTATAGAATGATCATTCGTCTATAAAAGCATGCACATGACGGTCATTTATTTCGAATCATTGTGTGCCATTTTTTCAAATGTCAACATTCTATTAAATGGGACAATAATCTTAACTCATAGCCGTTATTTGTGTGGATGAAATAATGTGAACAGTGGATTTGTGCGGCTAATGATTGACATAACATTTAGGTTTTCAAACAAATAATGAATGATGGATATAGATGACCTAATGAATGTATTTGGATTTACAAAATCATATTTTGTGTGGGCGTAAAAAAGTGATAGTATTTTTGTTTGCTATTACACTAATGGTTATAGAATTAATATATAATCCAAATTAAATATATACATATTTATTTATTTTAAAATTAAATTAAGTAAACGGATCGGAATGAATTCGGGTTTGAGACCTTAACCCATACCCAACCCATATATTTAATAGGTAACCCATACCCGACCCAAAAATTAAATGGGTCAATAATCTTAACCCATACCCGCTATTTACGGGTTGGGTTTGGGTCGGGTTATCGGGTTGGGTAAAAATTGACACTCCTACTCCATAATGTAAAAAAAGAGGATCAATCGTAGTACTGCGCACGGTAGAGTGATTAGTGGAAGTGATTTGTAGGAGAAACACACAAAAATATATATAATAGCTAAATCAAATGATGAAAAGGGACATAAATTGCACAAAATACTGTAATTATAGGTAGTCCATCTAGTGAAATGAAGTGTAGGCGCTTAAAAATAGTATGATATTGATGATTGTAGGTGAGGCACTCCTATATTTAAGATATATAGTTCCAGATAGTTGAATGGCTACACGTGTTAGATATTATCCACATTTTTATTCATCCCTGCTAAATTTTCGATTTAAATTTGTTTCCTTGATTCCATCCCATTGATCATCGGAATAAAAATTTCCGTCAGAGTACGTATTTCTTCCGATTGATCATCACCAATTTAAGGGTTTGCATTTAGGAATTTTCGTCTTTTTTTTTCTGGTGATTAATTAATTAGTTGAAGATTATAATTTAGTTAGGTTTGAGGGTGAAGGGAGGAGATTCTAATCGGAGGATTCGGATGATCATGTTAATGTTCATCCGAATATTCTGATTAGAAAGTAAATTAATTGATTGATTACGAGAAACAGAGAGATTAATTATTAGGTGGTAATTATGGCGGAGGAATTTAATGGTACCACCAGCAGCAGCAACATGGTGTGCAAGATGCCGTTACCGGCTTCCCCTTTTCCTGCGCGTCCATTTTGGGTTGGTGATTATTTCACCCACGTGATGCCGGTGTTAATGGCTCAGTATATGATCTTCACATTGATCTCCCAATTGTTCCACCGTTGTCTTCGTTGTCTTCATCAAACCCGATTTGTGTCTAATGTCATGGCCGCAGTAGTGATGGGACCTACAGTGCTTGGACGAAGCAAGTATATATCTTCAAAGCTATACCCAATTATTCAATGGAATGCTCAAAATGCCCTAGCATATATGGGTATTCTCCTTCACTTATTTATTGTGGCTGTTAAAGTGGATTCTCGGTGCATGATGACACGGGAGAGACTAAAAGCATTCAAAGTGGCGATTCCATCCGCATTGGTTACCTATGTAGTATATTTACATTGCTTGCACTACCTCTCAATATACGACACCCACCTTACCATATATGCGGTTGGCGGTATCAGTACCGCCTTTGCGTTCAGCTTTAATCCAAACATTGTAGCGGCATTGAGTGAACTTAACATTATGTCATCTGAGATTAACCGGTTCTCCATCATCTGCATTGTGGCCTCGGACATAATCCAATGTTTTTTTATGTCATGTATAAGCATTTTAAATCAAAGGAGCTTTGCTATGTCCATGGTTACATTGACCTTGGAACTATTGATGGTAGTGTTTTATATTTGGGTTTTACGGGCATACGCTAAGAGAATCATCAATAGAACCCCAAAGGATAAGCAGGTGTCACGCTCGTATCTAACGAGTTTTATTCTCGGTGCCCTTGTGATGCATGTGGTTAGTTCGAAACTATATGGGAATAGTATCGCGGGAACTATTTTCTTCGGGCTGGCTATTCCGTCTGGCCCTCCACTGGGTTCTACTTTGGTGAAGACTGTAGAGCTGGTAACCGATGAGATATTACTTCCTTTCTTCTACAGCTCGGCACTAACATTGACCTTACATTATTGTCCAATTCTAAGACGTTTTATCTTCTCTCCCTTGTCATTGTTTTCGGAACAATTGTCAAGTTTTTACTGGCTATGGTGTTATGCCGGTTTTGTAAGTTCAACAGTCGTGATTCTCGAACTATTGCCACCACGCTTCAATTTCCTGGGATTATCACCATCTTCATTTTTCAGGAATTGAAAGATTCAATGGCCATGAATGACCTAATTTTCTCATCACTCATACTAATCACGGTGCTACTTCACGCAATTGTGACCCTATTGGTCAAGTACCTTCACCAAATAAATGAGATTACAATCGACAGCAACAACCAATCTATGTCAGGACATTCAACATCAGATAAAAACCACACCCCACTTAGCATCCAGACATCAAGAGAAGACTCAGAATTCCGTGTCATCACTTGCGTCTTCAGTGAATCAAATGTCTCCTCCTTAACCACCATACTTGAGATCTCAAACCCCAACACCATCAAAACAGTATCATGTTCCGTCTGCGCATACGTAATCACATGTCTGAACTCGATGGTCAAACTCTACCATTCTTCGGTCCACACTTCAACCATACAAGAATATGTCAACACAATGGTTGTGATAAAATCCTCTCCGCTTTCAACAACTACACCCGACTCTCAAAGGAGCAAGTAGTAATCATGCCATTCACTTCAATCTCACCATACAAAGCTATGCACGAGGAGATCTGTAAACTAGCCAAAGACAAAGATATACCTCTCATTATCCTACCATTCTACCACAATAACAATGACTACATCACCGCCAATCAAGCGATTGGAATGAGAGTGTCTACAACAAGATGCAACAACAAGCACAATGCACAATCGGGATCCTTGTTGACAAATCCCAACAATCTAGATCATTACCATTCATGCCGATGAAGAAATGTCAGTTCAGTGGTGGTGAGATTACCAATAACTACAACTTAATGGTCATCTTCATAGGTGGACCTGATGATCGTGAGGCCTTGGCTTATGGTCTACGAATGTTGGAACATTCAGGGTTAAACCTAACATTATTACATATTCAGATGACTGATGAATGGGAGATGGCATACCATGATGAAGATATACTGTTGATCGAACAATTTCGGACCATGAGCAACACAACATACATTGATATCATAGTCCAAGATTGGGAAAAGGCAATGGAGGCAATGCGACAGCTTGTTAATGACTATGATCTTGTTATCGTAGGTCAACGTCAAGGAATCTCATCTATGCGGTTGCAACAAGAGATGATGGAGTGGATGGACAATCCTGAACTTGGTTTGATTGGTGATATGCTAGCCTCTGCTGATTTTAATTCTACACTCAAATTGGTGTTGGTTTTGCACCATCAAGGCAATGCTAATGTGGAAAATTCCAGCAGCTCCTCCGTAAAACAACATGATAAGTTGTTGGGTTATAGTTCTACTGCTGATGATGAACACAAATCAGCTGCCATGGATCTCGTATGATCATTATATGTACGTCAATTCACTTGTTTTATCCCCCAGTTTTGAATTCATTGGGTCTTTTTTTTTTTCCCCGATGGTGCAAATAGAAATTTTACTTTTAGACTTTTAAATGATGTACATTTAAATATTGCCTAGTATTCATAGGACAAATCAAATCACACTGATCTTTGACTTATGTGCGACAAAACAACTAAAGTGTATGCACTAGTACAAAAAACACCTATTTCGGCGCCCCTGTTTCGGCAACCGCTGAAATAGGGCTCCGAAGACACCTCCGAAATAGTTGTCTTTTATCCAGACACTAGAAATCTCGGAGCCCTATTTCGGCGGTTGTCTTTACAACCGCCGAAATAGGGTCATTTCCCGGTATTTTTTTCCGAAAATTTTGAAATGCCGCTTAAATTTCAGTCTATTTCGGCGGTTGTTACTAACAACCGTCGAAATAGACTTTATTTAATTATATTTACTCACCGGCCTCATCTCTTCATCCTCTCTTCTCCCACTGTAATTTCGCATCCCTAACTGGCGAATACACATGCGCTCTGCTCCTTTCTTCTTCTCTCCTGGCGATTTCGCAACCCAAACTGGCGAATAAACATGCTCGGCTCTCCTCTCTTCATCTTCTTTTCTCACGGTAAAGTCGCAACCCTTACTAGTGAACAAACATGCTCTACTTACCTATTTTCATCCTCTTATCTCATGGTAATTTGCAGGTGAACATACATGCTCTACGCTTGTGTTCATACTCTCACGGTAGTTTCACAACCTTAACTGACGAACCGGTAATATACTCAAACTGAAGCAGTTCATTGCGAACCAGTAATATACTCAAACTTGCAGGCGAACATACATGCTATGCGCTCGTGTTTGCGCCTCTGTCAAAAATCACTGGAACTGCTGCGAGGTTGAAGACGACACAAAAATCGAATTTTTTTTAAAAAAGGACCTATTTCGGCGGTTGTTAGCTAACAACCGCCGAAATAGGTGAGTTTTTTTGTTCTAACACGGTCCTATCTCGACGGTTTTTAGGTAACAACCGTCGAAATAGGGTGTCTATTTTGGCGGTTGCACAACCGCCGAAATAGGGTGTCTATTTTGGCGGTTGCACAACCGCCGAAATAGGCCCAAAACAACCGCCGAAATAGGCGTTTTTTGTACTAGTGACAGCCTTAATTGTTCATTCGCAATTTGTTACTCTCTAAGATTAAAATGACATAATAAATGATCTAGCATACTGCTAATGTGACATTCAAAGGTCAGTGGTATACAGGTTGAACATAACTGTAGGAAATTATAATGGTAGTTTAGTAATTATACGCTCAAAGGCTATTTTGGTAATTAGCCGTATGAGCAAGTTACATTTTGGTTGTGTAGAAATACCAAACAATGCTTAATAAAAGGTGTCTCTATGTGGAGGTATTAGTAGAGTTGTGACTCTTTAGGAAAGACATCACTAAAGGGACATGTCTTTTCATACTAATGCAACTCTTCATATAAAGGAATGTCTTATAATGAAGGGAGACATCTTTTGGAAGGTATCTTTATGGAAAGACACTATTTGGGACGTGTCTCTCCATAAACAACACTTCCAACACCTATAAATACCTACCCTTGTGATCATTTTTACGATACGTTTTTCCGCTGAATGATCACTATATTTTCCACAACAAATTCTCTCCAAACTACGCTTGAATTAACGCTAGTCGTTGAAGGTATTTACTTCGTGAACACATTTGAATCGAGTTTTCGTTTCAATACCGGGATACCGTTGATCAAAAAGGAAGATCCAACTTTGTCTAGAAGATCAAGTTATCATTAATTACTCTTCTACAAGTAAGTATTTTCTTCATTGGCATCAGAGCACAGGTTAACTTCATTGAATCTGTGGTTCCCGGAAAACTTATTCACGATGAATATGTTCATCGACGGTGCATGATACTACCATTATACAACATGGAATTTACAAATCCCATGCAAGTTGCTCCAGCGTATACTGATGGAATCGAAATCAGTTTCTAATATGGATGTGTTCCATATTATATAATGATTTAATAGGTGCCTGCGGAAGTTTTTTTCTTCCCTCTCCATCAACAATGGTACTGATATAACCGTCCATACTGATCTTTCTACAAAGATCGTATCCAATCATTGTTCACTTATGGATTCTATTTTCTTCACTATGAAAATTAGAAGTCAATTAATTAATCATACCGTTGGTTAATTGGAAGTCAATTTATATTGCCCGAAGCGGCAAAGACCATCAAGGTGATGATTAGACGGTTATTATCATCAGTTGGTAATAGTTCATCGGCAATATGTTTTTCCTCAAATCGGCATGTTTAGCATAACGATTTGTGCTTTGTGATTTGGGTGATCACGTTGATTTATTTGACTATTCTTTTTTTGACGGTTGATTGTGAAAGTTTTCTATCAATGAAAACAGACAATAGTTAATTAAATGGTGTGCATGTCGTGACTCAACGTGATGTCTTATCATACATCGTAGTTATACTAATATGTATAACTTTGAGTTCACCGGATTTCATTATTTCATTCATAATAAAAATGAATACAAACATATATTCATGTGCTGTGTGACATGAATTTATTGCATACTTATGTAAAACATATGATTATGTTATGTACCAATCTCAGTATAATTATGATAATAAGTTTGTCATAATATATACTCCTCTCTTATTTTTTTAAGCTTACTGTACTTTGGTACAAATTGCTTAATGTTCTAAACCAGATTACTTGGATGGGGTCTACTGTATTTGTTACAGATTACCCAGTTAAGTCTACTGGTTTATCAGATTGCTTTATTGGATCTACTATATTTTTTATATAGATTCCAATGTGTCTACTGATGTTGCCAGATTGTTCGATGAATCTACTGTAAATTTTTTTACAGATTGTTCAACCGAGTCTACTGGATGGACCCTACTGTATTCCATACAGATGGTTTTTTCCTCTACTGTACTTAGTGTACAGATTAGGAACATTTTAAAAGAGAGATATCTTGATAAGAACTTGTCAATTATCTTTTCGTAGATAGATCTTTGCGTTATAAATAATCTATGTGATTATTAAGGACTATGTGTCCTCATGTATCATGTTGTTTATGTAACAATTTTCTGTGTAGATAATTCATGGTACATATCAAGAAGCCCAAATATTTTTTTGTCTACTTAAAAGGTCTAATCATATGGAAAAGTACCCTCATGTAAGACAACAAAATTGTTGTTCGGTCATGTACTTGTGTAGTACATGTATATTTTAAACAAAAGTAGTCCATATCTGACACTTGACAAGTTCTAATGCTGGAAAATGTTTTTTCCCAGTGGGAGTTTCATGTGTTGAATCAATTACTTAATTACTTGTTTGATAACTAGTATTTAAGATTGATTATAAGCTATATGCTTGTCTTGTTTTAAATACTTATTTATGGCAAGTGATTCTTTAATTCGATGTGAGTTATTATTTTACATGATGATTGCATTATCTTATTACTTCATTTCTTTTGTGTAGAGAAATGGTTAGAAATAATAGTATTTGTAGTGGCATTGTTGCCGACCTAACCAAGAAGGACAAGCTCTCAGAGCACAATTACGACACATGGAGTCGTAAGGTCCAATATGTGCTAGAGGACCAAGACCTTCTTGAATCTTTATCATCGATTATGACCCAACCTGAGGTACCACCTGAAGGTCCTAAGAATGAACAATTCAGAGTGGCCTTAGAGGCATATCATGCTTGGCAAAAGAAAAGTAGAGCAGCCCGAATAATCTTGCTAAGTAGCATGAGAATGATCTCATGTTACGATTTGAAAAAAGCAAGACCGCCAAAGGTGTCTGGGATGCCGTAAAGTGGACTTTTGGCGGTACGACTGTTTACCAGACAGCGTCAACTTCAGATGCGTTTGGACAGTTATAAAAAGAAACCGAATCATACTATGGCTGAACATATCACTGCCATGTCTACATGATTCAAGAGCTTAACTCTTTCGATCATTACCCCTGGGTCGAGATTGGAGTTCGCTCAAGCAAAGTTTGACCCATGACGAGAACATTAAAACCTTTGATGATGTTGCTCGTCATCTTACGCTAGAGGAGGATAGAATTATGTCTGAAAATCCTCCCACCGAAGCTCATATGACAACTTATGATACCTCGGGTCATAAGAATAGAAAGCGTAAGAAGGGGTATAATAACCATTCGGCAAGAAGCAGAAGAAGGGAAATCATAACAAAGGAAAGTTTGGAGGAAGCCAAACTAACAAGGGCAAGAACAACGAAAATAAGAAAAGCAAGCCCAAGGGAGTTTGCTATGTTTGTCGAAATCCTGGACACTATGCCAGGGAATGCCCACAGGAACAGGTGTGTAACTTATACATGTTTGTACTAAGTCTTTTGTGGCATCATGTTTTATGTCGAGTTCTGACTCCAATTTTGGATTGTAGACTCAGCAGCCACCGAGCACATAGCGCATGATCGCGCTTACTTTGTGGAGTTCCGACGCATCCCTAGAGGGAGCAAAGTCATCTATGTGGGAAACAACGCAGTTGTAGATGTGCACGGCATAGGAACGTGTAAATTAGACACTAGTACAAAAAACGTCTATTTCGGCGCCCCTATTTCGGCGGTTGTATATAAAACCGCCGAAATAGGGCTCTGAGATTTATGTAGTCTGAAAAAAGACACCTATTTCGGCGGTTGTTTTTACAACCGCCGAAATAAGGGAATTTCCCGGTATTTTTTCCGAAAATTTTAAAATGCCGCTTAAATTTTAGTCTATTTCGGCGGTTGTTACTAACAACCGCCGAAATAGACTTTATTTCATTACATATTGTTGCCGGCCTCAACTCTTCATCTTCTCTTCCCTCTCACTACCGTAATTTCGCATCCCTAACTTGCAAACATGCTCTGCGCCTCTCTTCTTCACTTTCTTTCACGGCGATTTCACAACCCAAACCGCGGTGGCTCTCTCTTCATCCCCCTTCTCTCACGGTAAATTCGCAACCCTAACTGGCAAACAAACATGCTGAGCGCACCTCTCTTCATCCTCTTTTTTCATTGTAATTTTGTAGGCGAACATACATGCTCTGCGCCTGTGTTCATTATCTTCTCTCATGGTAATATACTCGAACTTATCTTATTCTCTCTGGTTAACCGGTAATATACTCGAACTTACCTTATTCTTGTGCCTACTCTCTGTGTCGAAAATCACAGGAACTGCATACATCTCTACGCCTTCATTCTCGTGTTTGCGCCTCGTGAAAATCACAGGAACTACATACATCTTTGCGCCTTTATTTTGTCATGTCTGCGCCTCTAGAAAATCACTGGAACTGCTATCGAAGGTTGAAGATGACACATAAATCGTTTTTTTAAAAAAAGGACCTATTTCGGCGGTTATTAGCCAGGAACCGCCGAAATAGGTGTTTTTTTTTAAATTCTAAAAACGTGCCTATCTCGGCGGTTGTAGCTAACAACCGCCGAAATAGGTAATCTATTTCGGCGGTTGTAAAACCGCGAGATAGGATTGAACATCTATCTCGGCACACTCCATTTCGGCGGTTCACAACCGCCAAAATAGGCTATTAGGAACCGCCGAAATAGACTGTTTTTCTACTAGTGAGATCTCTCAATGGGAGAACTTTATATCTCTAAATGTGTTATGCCCCGAAAATTAGTCAGAACTTGATGTCTGTTCCTACATTATTAAAGTTAGGTTATGTATTTAACTTTAAAAATAATGTTATGAATCTATATTCCAGGAATACCTGGATTGGACATGGTGAAATAAATGAAGGTTTTATTATCCTATAAACTTGTCTAATTTCCTTTTCTCGTGAATATGGTTATATTGCTTCTTCTTCTAACAACCATGTTTCAGCAGAAACATGTCATTCATGTTTGGGACATATCGGTATTGATAGAATAAACAGATTAGCCAAGGATGGATATCTTGGTGAACCATCGAAATTCAAGATGGAAATCTGTGAACCGTGTTTGGCCGGCAAAGCAACATGTAAGCCTTTTGGTAAGGCTCAAAGGGCTACTCAACCTTTGCAATTGATCCACTCTAACATTTGTGGGCCTATGAATGTAGAAGCAAGGCATGGTGCCAAGTACTTCATTACATTCATTGATGATTATACTAGATATGGTTATATATTTTACACCCACAAATCAGATGCTTTAGAATGCTTCCAAAAGTTTGTGACTCTTGTGGAGAATCAGTTAGACCTTAAAATTAAGGCTCTACGAACTGATCGGGGTAGAGAATATTTATCTCATCAATTCAAAGACTTCTGTGAAGAAAAGAGAATAGGTCATTAGATCCATGATGTCACAAGCTAATCTTCCTATATCTTTTTGGGGAGATGCGCTGTTAACAGCGGTTTATGTATTGAACCGTGTTCCTTCTAAATCAATCTCTGAAACCCCTTATGAATTATGGAATCGAAGACGACCAAGTCTTGATCATCTTCGACCATGGGGGTGTGGTGCTTACATAACCTCTACTTTCCATAAATATGGAAATTAAGCGCTCGTGGCCAGAAATGCATTTTCATACGCTATTGTGAAAACTCTAAAGGTTATGTTTTATAGGTGAAAATGAACATGGAAAGGTCACGGAGAGTGATTCTCGATGTCACATTCTTAGAAAGTGAATTTCCAATACTTTCAGAAGCCACCAAAGGATCAAGTTTTTATGAACTTGATGATTTTGCCACTAATCAATTTGTTCCCGACTCTAAGGATGATGAGTCTGATGATGTTCAAGAGCCTTTGGCTCAAATGGAACAAATGAATTCTCCACTCACTCAAACTCATGATGAGGAAACCGAGAATATAGAGGAATTACCACCTCCAACTCGGAAAAGTGGGAGAGGAAGAATACCAAAACGATTTTATGGTATTGAAGAATATGAAGCAAATATGGTGGTTGCTCCAGAGGGATTTGAATATGAAACGTTCCTTACCACTGTCATGGATGAAGAGGAACCTCGTAATTTTCATGAAGCCCTCTCTGACCCTAAAGCTAAGGAGTGGAAAGTTGCCTTATTGGATGAACTGGAGTCTATGAGAACCAATCGTGTTTGGAATCTAGTTGATCTTCCACCTGGGCGTAAAGCCATTGGAAGCAAATGGATTTTTAAAATCAAAAGGAAGGCAGATGGTTCTATAGACAAGTACAAAGCAAGGCTTGTTGCCAAAGGCTACACCCAGAAGAGGGAATGATTATGAGGATGCTTTTTATCCTATTGTTCGTACTGGATCAATTCGTCTCATACTAGCTATTGTGGCTTATATGGACTTAGAGCTACATCAAATGGATGTTAAAACTGCTTTTCTCAATGGAGAACTTGAGGAAGAAATTTACATGGAACAACCTCAAGGGTTTAAGCAAGCAGGAAATAAGAAGAAGGTATGTCGACTTCTCAAATCCATTTATGGTCTTAAACAGGCTTCACGACAATGGAACATCAAGTTTCATGAAGCTATGGTAAAGCATGAATTTACAGAGCTTTATGAAGACCAATGTGTTTTATGAAACACACTTCCACAGGATTTGTCCTATTGACATTATATGTGGATGACATTTTAATAGCTAGCAACAACAAGTCTCTTCTACTTGATACTAAGAAGAGTCTTACAACAATGTTTGAGATGAAAGATATGGGTGAAGCTAGCTATGTACTTGGTGTGAAAATTCTTCGAAATTGATCGAAGAGATTATTGGGTTTGAGCCAAGAGAACTACATTAACACAATTCTCAAAAGGTTCAACATGCATAATTGCAACCCCATAGACACACCAGTTAATAAAGGGATATTTTTGAGCACATCAATGTGTCCCAAGACTCCTGAAGAAGAAAGTGAAATGAAAAAGGTACCCTATTCTAGTGCTATTGGAAGTTTGATGTACGCCATGATGTGCACTCGACCTGATATCTGCTATGCAGTAGGATTAGTAAGTCGATTTCAAAACAATCCTGGTCAGGCACATTGGAATGCTATCAAACGCATTCTAAGATACTTAAAGGGCACTATGAATTATGTGTTATGCTATGGAGGTGGAGATTTACGCTTAAGAGGTTTTAGTGATGCCGATTGGGCAGGCGATGTTGATGAGCGTAAATCAACCTCTGGTTATGCCTTTCTGCTTGGTGGTGGAGCTATATCCTGATGTAGCAAGAAACAAGCATGTGTAGCATTATCAACCATGGAAGCTGAATATGTTGCTGGATCGGCTGCTGCACAAGAAGCTGTTTGGCTTAGACGTTTTCTGAAGCACTTAGGAATTGTTAAAAATGCTAAAGATCCAGTCGTCATGCATTGTGATAGTATGGCTGCTCTAGCATATATGAAGGATCCTGAGTACCACGGAAAAAACTAAGTACATTCAAATTAGATACCACTTTATTAGAGATGTATGTGAGAAAGGAAAGATTGAATTGAAGCACATTGATACTAGGCGCATGGTGGCTGATCCGCTCACCAAGCCTATACCCCCACAATGTGTTTCAAGACCATGTAAAATCTTTGGGATTACGTGTTGGTCTATAAACAATTATTATTTTGTGAATAAAAGATCAATCTTTCTACATTTCTATTTTCCACATTTGATAGTTTTGCAAGTCATCATGAGATGTCAAGTTGAACCAAAGGTTAACTCACTCACACGAGTAACCGTCCCTATGATGTATGAGTTAGTCATGAGGGGTAAGGCTAAAAATAATTCTTTTGAGGGTACAAGAATTATGAGCCGCCTTGATTTGAAAATCAAGATGAGATTTTCATATTGAATAATCGAATATGGAAATCAGCTCCTGAATTCCATGTAGGTTCAACATAGCCTAGCATGAGCATTGAAACATGTGTTGTGCTCAAGATTAACCATGTGGGTTAAATGCTAGTGTGGGTTGATAGTAGGACATCTGTTTCCTTAGGGAAATGTGTATCTCCACTACACACTTTCATATAGTGTGTGCTGACGACCATTGCTTGAGGTGATGGATGGATCCCTTCTCCTTCACTGTGTGAGTCGCACAAACTTAGCAGCCCTTATGACTTCCAAGAGATGGACCATGAAGTATGATGATTATGTTGCTACTTTAGGAAGTATTCGAAGACCATAAAATTTGGTTGGAGTACATGCTTCTTAAGAAAGCAGTTATCATACATATGAATTGGTGGCCATAATGGAAGGAAGGTATTTAAGAATAGTCATGAACTTAAGTGGTGTTCACTCACGCGTGGATGTTGTGTACATCGTGAACATGCACAGATGATTGAGTCATAATTATCTAATATTTTTTGAGGGATCTAATTATGGCTTAGATCGTTCGGACGAAATTATACCTAGGGAGGCGGTAATACATGAGCACCTGTTGAAATGAGAGTTACCTGTATTGGAATATCCTTCGGTTGGCCAAATGTGGTTTAATCTATAGGTTTCCAAGTTGCAGGTGGTATTACCTGGTCGCACAAAGTATTTGCGAGTATGACCAACATGAGAGAAAAGAGATACATCTCCAAAATTGCCATTTGAGCGAGTGGGAGATGTAGGAAATTATATGGGTAGTTTAGTAATTATACGCTCAAAGGCTATTTTGGTAATTAGCCGTATGAGCAAGTTACATTTTGGTTGTGTAGAAATACCAAACAATGCTTAATAAAAGGTGTCTCTATGTGGAGGTATTAGTAGAGTTGTGACTCTTTAGGAAAGACATCACTAAAGGGACATGTCTTTCCATACTAATGCAACTCTTCATATAAAGGAATGTCTTATAATGAAGGGAGGCATCTTTTGGAAGGTATCTTTATGGAAAAACACTATTTGGGATGTGTCTCTCCATAAACACACTTCCAACACCTATAAATACCTACCCTTGTGATCATTTTTACGATACGTTTTTCCGCTGAATGATCACTATATTTTCCACAACAAATTCTCTCTAAACTACGCTTGAATTAACGCTAGTCGTTGGAGGCATTTACTTTGTAAACACATTTGAATCGAGTTTTCGTTTCAATACCGGGATACCGTTGATCAAAGAGGAAGATCCAACTTTGTCTAGAAGATCAAGTTATCATTAATTACTCTTCTACAAGTAAGTATTTTCTTCAATAACCAATTCCATATAATCTATGATTCCCCTAGTCGATTTAACTAGACATGGTTTTCAAACTTAACCATACAAACATAGGCTGACATGGATATGCGGTTTGTAGCTTTATGGCTATGATTCATAGCCTAGCGGTGAACTACGGTTCCCATTAGTTTTTTTTTTTTAAAAAAAAATTTGGCTTTCGCCATGTCATTCAAAGATTAATAAAGATTTGGTGTTTTTTAGTCCTCATTAAAATCCTCTATAAACAAAACCCATTGGAAAAAGCTAAGATAGTAAGTCCTCGAATAGGCTGCGTTTGTGTTTGAGAACTTCTCGCATGAAATCGGAATATCTCTGCACCAGGTTTTCGTCCACCTCCCTCGTTCATTTTTCTGAATTGGATCCCCCGTCATTTGATCATTTTCAAGATCATATTTGGATGCAACATAGACACATTCACTGCACTAGAATGACAACAACCCCTCTCCCTTCTGACCACACCCTTAGCATTTGTATATTCGTCCAGCCACAAGCTTTAGTTCATGACTTTCATTTAATTTATGCTTCAATATCCTTGGCCAGATCTTGAAACCTTCATCTCATCAGGTTCTTCTCCGTCCTCTCCTTCTGCACCCTTTACAAATGAAAGACCGGAAATTCACAAGTCTTGAACTGTGAAACTTGGGCAGCATATGCTGAAACTGTCCTAGGTAAATATTTTGCAGCTTGAATATCTTGCGCTTGTTCCCATGATCACCAATTGAACCATCTCCATATCCCATAGCAGCATTCAATCATCATCTTCTATCTCATATCATACTTGAAATAGGAGTAGTAATCCTCCTATAATTGCTTGAAAACTCATTCTTCCTTTTCCTCCTGCATTTACCACCTTAATCTTTTTTTTTACCCTTTTTAGGTTGATAGACTCCTCCCAAAAACACATGAGACTGCATGATCGACCTTTTGCTATTATTCCTCCCACACCAAACTCAATTCTTTCTTCCCCAGATTATGCACCCTATTAGCTGCTGAAAACTGAAACGTCGAGTCTCAATCTGAGCCATTTGCTCCTTCGTCAATTTGAGTCATGATTGAGTTGATTATGAGGAGAGGGATGAAGAGTTCATTAACGTGACTGCCATAAATTATATCTTACTGGGTGGATTCTATGTGCAGATTGGCAACTTTGAAAGATATTAAAAACAAAGGGGGGATTTTTGTTTGAGATAGTATGCTTTGATTAGGGGGAACCTTCAGTTCACTCCTATAGTTTTTCTTGGCTCATTTTATATCTTTTGCAAGCCTAAGTCAATTGGACACGTCCGGAGGTTTTACCATTATTAGCATAAAGGGGAAATGTTGGAATCTTTTGTTTTTTTATAACACTGGAACTCCATTCATTCATAGAAAACTACATAGCAAAAACACCATAAACAGGAATAGACATCTTACAATCCAAGACTGGGGAAACTTAGAGAAATGTTTTTATACCCCCATCCTCACGATTCTTCTTAATTGTAGGATTATCTACAACTCTTACACTATTGCTTCCAATAGTTAAAGAGACAAAAGAGTGGCTAACATTCCACTCATTCCAACATTCAGCTTTTACAACTACTTCTAGTCTAAACAAAGCAACTGCATTAGTCCAAAACAGACAGCTTCCCTGCTCTTTGAGTAGCTCCAGTGAGTTCTTTTGCTTATCTTAACTTGATTAATCTTTAACTTCCTGAAGAGCCCACTATCATGAACCAGATGATACCCTACACTGACTTGGTTAGCAAGAAAATCACTAGTATTTAAATCCCACCATATCCTTCACTTGTTCGATCTTTTTGTTAGCTTACAACACAAGCTAAGGCTACCCATCCAGAAGATAAGCTCCGAAGCTATTAGGTGTGATGAAAGACAACCATTTGCACATAAAAAAGTGCTTGAAATCTTCCTAGTTGGAATCTGATCATGGAACTTACTATTATACTGATGTTTCTTCTCTTGCTGACTCGGGCAGACCACCACCTTACTCCCACCACCTTTGTGTCTACTTTTCTGTTTTCCTTTGTAAATCAACATCCCAAAGATCCAGCTAAAAAATTTCATCTTGGTAACCTAGAATGCAGCTCCCGCTTCCTGATTCCTAATACTACTACTCCTCCAGTTACAGATCCTCTTGATGTAACCAACCTCCTTGTACCCACTCTTAACTAGCTTCTCCATCTCATCAGAAGGATAGTTAGCCCCCTTATACTTTCGAATGGGCATAACCTTCTGAACTGCTGCTAGGAGGACCAAACCCCCAACAGCAGACTTCTAAAGGAATCATTCCTCATGGCTGCCTTGCTTCTCAGCAAGTGCAGCCTTATTTGGTTTGACCTTAGCTTTCTTTGAACTTAACCTATTATTTTCCAACTGCAGAGCTACACCCCTCTGAACCTTCTTGAGAGGAGAGCTTCTCTTCTCGCGACTCCATTTTTTGCTATCCCCTTCTCCAATACCTGGGCTATAGATCTAGTTTCCTTTTCTTTGTTTCAACTCTTCTAACTGAGGAACTATCTTGTTGGGGAAACCAGGAGGAGCGGATAACATATCTGCTTCCTCCATGATTTGGGTAATCGAGTGGTTAAGATCCCCTTCTTCCTCCAGGGTTACCTTTGTTTTCTTTACCTTAGATTCTTTAAACTTTCTTAGCGCTTCAGTCCAATCATCCATCTGATACACCGTTATTTTTTTTAAGGGTATTTCACAATTTTTAATAAGTTCATTCAGCCCAGTGGATCAAAATGATTTGGGGAGAGGACAGTCTTCTCCTTGTCTTGTCTCTTTAGAATAGTAATAACGAGATTAGCAGGAACTTTGTTCTTATAGATGGCCTTTTCTTTAGCCTCTTCTATCCCCTTGGTCTTCTCAATAATAGCAGAATGTTGACTGAGGTGTGGCATATTTTCTACACCCTTAACATTCTTAACCACAGACTTCGAAGCAGAAGCTTGCACCTCTATCTTGATCTCTGCAGGCCTGCTACTAATCTCCATGGAAAAACTTGCCTCATCTTTTAAAAAACCACTAGTTAGACCTGCTGTGATATTCTGGTCTCCATTTCTGCACTCAGGGACATCAGACACATCTTTCTCTATCAATATCTCATTTCCCAGCCTCCTCAAACTACCACTAGCATGGTCTGTTAGGAAATTGTCTTCCATCACCGCTAAAGACCCAGCAAACTCTGATCTCATCCATGGTCCGTATTGTCTTGTACAGACGGAGAATCATTCTTATAGGCACACTCAAAAACAACATGATTGATTCTGCCACATCTAAAGCAAAGGAAAGGAGATTGTCATAGGATACTCGACAACATCTGTCTTTCCCTGCAACAGACAACACTAGCAGCCTACATAAGGGATCTGCAATATTAACTTCAACACAAACTTTTTGCACCTTTGAAGCAAGAGGATTTAGTCGATCAAAACATGACACAAACTTACCTATCCTATTACCCAGCCCCACTGCTGACTCCTTATTATAAAACGAGATAGGGAGATTTTGTTTTGTTGATAGAGCGTGTAGATTGTGTGGTACGTCCGCATGATACTTCATGCGGCAGAGATGAGTTGACAGTCCAATCAGCTGCTTACTGGACTGCTTTTTATTATATTAACTTCAATTGGTTGTAACCTTAAAAATATAAGTCCAAAATGTAAAAAATTATACCATTATTCATCTAAATTCAAGCTATTCAAAACAAGACCAGCCATGGATATGTTTTGAGAAATTAAAAAATATAAATTTTTACATGCATACGATGATACACTAAATGATAATATGTTTCATTAATTTTGTATTATTATTTGTTAAAATTGATATTATGATTCATTAAGTAATAAGTGGTGAATTAGATTACAAACTTTAGAATCGATAAAAATCATTATTGTTTTGTAGTGTATTATTATTGTTGTATGATGTATTTTATAGCTTATACGGTGAATCGTATATTTTCATACTGTAACACCCTGGATTTTGTCTGATATGAAAGTACATGATGATACAAATCTAACGCCGCAAACGGAATCAAAACAGACTTCAAACAAGTCTTAAAATTAAGAAACAAGGTTTGTCCGAACTTGTGTCCGGACGTTGAAGTTCGGACACAAGTCAAGAGTTAAAACAAATCAGGAAGTATGAGATGTCCAAACTTGTGTCCGGACATTAAAGTTCAGACTCAGGTCGAAGGTTTAAAACATAGAAGTCCGAACATGTGTCTGAACATGTAAGTCCGGACACAAGTTCTGATAAAATCCATACGTGGTCCGAACATTGGTCCAGACATGTAAGTTCGGACCAATGCCGAGACTTACACTCCAGACCCGTCCTCGCATGCTGTCCAAACATGTAAGTTCGGACAGATGTTCAGACACCATTATACTTGCGAACACAAATGGAACTCTCGCGGCCTTTCCGAACTTGCATGTCCGAATGGACATTCGGACAGGTCCAAAATTATGAAAATCAAGCTGAAAATATCCTTAGAAAGCACATTAATACCCCGACGTATATTGTAACTTAAGATGATGATTGCCAGTAAGTATGTCAAAAGTATCATAAAATTACAGCAGAATGTAAACTAAATCCAGGGCATTACCCCACACTCAACCCCTCGAGTGCTCAGGCTAATCACTAACAAAACATCAAAAGTAAGTATCCAAACATTATTTTAAAACAGCGTATCTCGATGACATAACAATACTTCTAGCATCTATGTGGTAACGCGACCCCATCCCAAGACTTAGCTATCCATACATGCGATTAGAAAACGTATATACAAACATGAAAGGACTGCGAAAATCAGTGAAACTGAGTAAATTCTGCCTCATCGCGTAAAATACATTTTTAAATCCCTTTCAACAATTAAGCAAACAAACAGAATGAATCACAATCCAACTATCCAAGACCACTTTCTAGTAGACAATATCCATTAAAATAACAGGGGGAGATTTCACTAAGAACTAATCACAATGTATACGCGGACGGACACTCAAATTGGGGCCGTAAAATAATATCACCTCACCCAAAGTCCTTAAGTGTGCACACCTCCAGAAGGTACTTCTGACCTAGAGGAGTAGATCATAGAGCTTAACTTCACTGTTCGCAATGCAAATAAATATACGGGTACAAAGTACCAACAATTTACACGAGTACCAAAAAGGTACCAACAATTTACACGGAGTACCAAAGGTACCAACAAAGCAAGTATTCCAGTTAAAGGCGACCAAAACAGTAGGAAAACCTCAGTTGCAAAATCTCAACCATTAGTTCACAATACGCGGGGGAATAAATTTCCAATTTCCAAATCTCTAATTAGGGTTTCAAACCATCTTTCAATAACCACAATCCATGCAATAAATCATTTATGAGCACAGAAATTTAGCTGAAGTCCATGTCCAACCGAGGAGAGACAATCACCCACAACCAATAACATCCACCATTAATGATCTCGAGATATAGATTTTAATATACACGCTTTCAACAATCCACCAACAAAAATGTAAACGAATTATAACCTTGTAAACCCCAACTAATACAATTACACTTACCCTTCCAGAACTCTAATTGACACCAAGGAAGAGACTTAAAGAAACTTGAAGAAAGAACCAGAGATTCCCGTATTGAAAGATGAACCTGAATACTGATGAAGGATAGGGGAATAGATAGGTATTTATAGAAATATTTGAGAATAAGAAGGGAAAATAATAACGTAATTAATAATAAAATAAATAAATTTAAGTAGAGAAATAAATTCGAGAGGATAAGTATTGATTAAATAAGTAATTGTAAAGAATAAGTTAACGATGTTTGATCCCTAATATAATATAGGGGATATATTTATTAATGGAGAGGTAAAAGTAAGAAGATTACTAGTTAGGTAAGCAGGAAATAAAATAATTAATAGAAGATATCAAGTAAAATAACTAATTGGTTAGTAGGAGATAAGATCAAACGTAATTATCTTTTGGAAGAGATCAAGATAATTATACAAGTAAAATCGAATAATTAATTCAAAAGAATAAGGGAAAATTCACGAGATACCCCTGTTTTCTTTCGTAATTCACAATATACCACTGTGATTTTCGTATTCAACTTTAAACATGTTTAAATGTTGTCCAAAATTGATGAAACTTCACATGGACGATGCTAAAGTGTTATATTTTGGTCCAATATCAAATTTGAAGTTTTTTAAGCTCACATGTGACATGTGGGACCCAATGAATATGTGACTGTTCATTGGGTCCCACAGGTCACATGTGAGCTTAAAAAACTTCAATTTGATATTGGACCAAATATAACACTTTGCATCGTCCATGTAAAATTTCATCAATTTTGGACACATTTAAGCATGTTTAAAGTTAAATTACTAAAATCACAGGGGTTATATTGTGAATTACGAAAGAAAACAGGGGTATCCGTGAATTTTCCCAAAGAATAAAGATGAACGTTAATTATCTTTAGAAAGAGTCATTATTTAGGAAGAGACAATTTAAAATTGAGTAATAAGAAAAGGTTGTAATGTCGGTATAATAATATAATTAGTTTAGGAAAAGGAAAGGAAAAAAATAATTATTTTAGGAAATAGAAAAGAGAGAGTAGAACAATAATAACTTCTCTGGTCCGTTACTAATCACTAACCTAGGATTATCTACTAATTCAATTACGTCCCATTTTAAAATTAACCCAATCATAATGATTTAATAATATGAATTTCATATCTCAAAAATACGCGGGTATTTCACATACATACCAAATATTATTTTGTGTTGTATTATTGTGTAAAAATATTCTATATGTTAACGATGATACAATAAAATGAAGATATGATCATTAATTTTGATATTATGATTCATTAAAATTATATTATTATCATTCAATAACTAATAAGTGGTGAATTGGATAACAAACTTCAGAACCGATAAAAATCATTTTTTAAGTTGTCAAATTGGTCATAAAATATTTGTAGAGGTTCTATAACTTTGAAACAAAAAGGGCCCGACAAATTACAAATGGTAAGTTTTTAAAAATTTATTGGCATTCTGTTGGTACTCATGTTACAATTGTGAGCTTATAATTCTTAGAGGAAACTTCGCATAGATCTTGGATGACTACATTACCCTTTGTCCCTAAATGCATGGTGCAATTGATGTAAGTAATTTAGACTCATTGTTATGTGTAATTTTATCTACAAGATTTTATCTAATGAAATGGCCAAAAGGATCCAACCTATCTTCCCGAGGTTATTTTTGAAAACCAATATGGGTTTGTCAATGGTAGACTCATGATTGATAATGTTATTCTGAGGAGAGCTCTATTATTTTCCAAGAAATACAAAGCCATTAAGAAAGGTTCTATACCGTTAAGGTGGATCATCATTTATGGAATAGATTCTTTTCAATGGGCTTACCTTGAAAAATGGCATACCCCTTTGATGAATTATGTTAAGTTTTTACTTGCTTAATTCTTTCTATGGTGCTTTTAAACCACTTTACAAACTAATCTTGTTCCAAGAGCTCTGTCTGGTCATTTAATTAGGCAGACTATAAAGACATTTCAAAAGGATGAAGCTTACCCCTAAAACACCCCCAAGTTTCTCTTTTAGCCTTTACTGATCATGTCATATATACTTAATTCCCTCTATTGCCCTTGCTTTACACTCCCTTATCCAAAATTCTCTCATCTTCAGGCTAAACAATTAACATGTTCAAATTAGAACTTCTCTTTAGCTAAAAAACGATTACATCCTATAAATCCCAAAATCTTCAACACATTTAGTGTTGTAGAGGTTCCTACCTTTTTCCAAGTATTTGGTCTCCCTCTTAAGGTTGGCAGGAAAAAATGAGTTGTTTGTTATCCTTATTCATTCAGTTCACACTGAAATTGCTTTCCAGTATAAACCTATGTCCTAAGATGCAAGGTCACTTGTTTTCAATGCTTCCATGTTACTCCCCCTTTTAGTGGTTTACCTAACAACCACCGAAATAGGTTGTTTGTTTTGACAGTTGTACAACTGTCAAAATAGGTTCTCACGCCTATTTCAGCGGCTCCCATTTGACGTTTTGCAACTGTCGAAATAGGCTGTTTTGAACCACCTAAATAAGATGTTTTTCTAATATAGTGATGCCTTCTCATTTTTTTTTTAGAATGGAGGGTAGGTTTCAGATATGCGGAAAAATGCAGCAAAGCTCTCAATAGCAAATAGTTGTGTAGGTTGCTCTCTCAACCAGATTGCCTCATGGCTAGGATAATGGCAAATATGTTCTATTCAAATAGTAAGATCAAGGTTCATGGTAACTAAAGCAATCTACTTTGGGAATCTTTTGTGGCTAATATTGGTCTCTTGAAAATGGGCTTCACAATGCAAGTGTGTTGTGGGTGTTTTATCCCCTATTAGAACTTCCCAAGGATTCTTAGACCATCTACCTCCAAGTTGATTTCTTCAAGACCTAAAATTTCTCCAAACAATCAATCTCTAACTTCTTTGATTTCAATCTACTGTCCAAGAAATCAGATCTAATAGGGAAGTTCACCTTCCTTTGGATTTTGTAGGTCTAGCATTTCACCAAAGACCTTCAACCTTTAGTGAAATCAGACTATCACTCCTCCTTCTGAATGGGAAATCTTAGGGGGCTAGATATGTGAAAGTTTTTTAATAGGGTTTCCCCATATCAGGTTAATATTGCTATAAGAGTGGTGGATCCCCAATGTCTTTAGTCTATGGTCAGTTAGATTCATCATCTGACTATTCCTTATGTGTTGTGTTGTTAACTAAGTTTGGGCTCCTCTCATCTTAACTCAAGATGTCCATCTAGTGATGATGATTCTTGTTTGATTGGTTTCATAAGAAGGATTTAGGTTGGAATGTTATGAAACTGTCTCATGTGGCAAATTAACTTGTTGTGGGTTATATATGATGCTACTAATAGTGAGTTGTCGTGAAGGTCTCCCTTCCCTACGTCTTCTGAATGTAGAGAATGAAGTCCTCCTCCCCTTAATTTATTGAAATCAATTGCTGTGTTATAAGAAGGGTTGGCATTCCATTCTAGATTGGTGGCTTGCAATTCCTTACCACCAACTCACTATCCAACCCAGGGGACATAAGAGCATCCACAATAGTAGTGAGTTCCTTAGCACAATTCTAGGTGTCATGTAACCAATCTATAATATGTGTATTACTACAATGGTAAAGTTTCTTAACATTCTCACTTCTCCTATCCACTATGTTTACTTAACCAATGATATATGTTTTCACAACGTCCCTTAATTAAACACGATGAGAGAGATAAAGGTTAGATTCCATACTACTATATCAATATTTTATTTTCTTACTGATACAAGAGGGTGAAATCCACAACACTGTGAATGCCCTAAGAGACAACAACACAACAAGGCTAAGGAGAGGCAGATCCAAAGATGCCATATACCAAATCAAACACCTATTGATTCTCCATCAGGAGTTACCTAAGTAACAAATGAATACAACTTTGAAGGTTGGATACACAATTGCAGTTAACGCACATGCATCAAAACAATTTACAAGCCATCAATCCGGCTTAATATCATCTCAAGTTTCAACCGCTTTTAACTGAGGCCATTTCCTAGTGTTATTATCCCTCCTCCCCTTCATCTTTCCCATAGCAGGCACTCCAATCCCACCTTTTCCCGTTCTCTCCCACCAATGCTCATTCTTGACAACGTATTCTTCAACGTATTGCCACCACGGCCTCCCACCCTTGCTATCATGCCGTCTTGGCCTTCTTTTTCCGCCTCATATGACTGATCAACCCATTGACCAGTGACTGAAAATGTCCAGCCTGATCTTTTCTAGTCACAACCCTTTTCTGGCAGCAACAAATTCTTATCTTGACCCTTCTTGCTCTTTGCTTTCCTATTCCTTGATTGAAACGTATTATCATTCCTTTCTTCGTCTTCCACATGCCTAAATATCTTCCCCAGTTGCTTCCATAGCGATCTCACATTATGTTCCTTGCGATAACCATCATTATACTTGCCACCATCGGGGTATTGGCGATGGCGCTGGTGAAGAATCAAACCTAGCTTATCCTTCAACCTCCTGAAACGTCCCTCATGTTTGACCTGATCACGGTAATGTGTGGACCATTTGTGCTTGAATCTGAACGGCTATACGGCGACGAGAAGTGGAAGCTGCAACCTCATTATCATAATAACCATCATCAGAATCATCACTGTCCTGGCCACTGTAGGGATAAGAGGCGGTGTACTCAGATGAGCTACTCCCGCCAGAACCAACATTCAGCCTTTTGTGGTCCGAGATTCCTTGCTGGAATTCACAGGTGGTGCTGAAACAGGTAGTGGATTGAGATTCCTCTGTCCATAAATCAGACGTTAAGCAAGTGCTTTCACTAGCTGTGGTCGTCCATCTCGAGGCTAGACTGTCAGAAGTCGAACATGAGGAACTCTCTGGTTCCTTCTGGATGCCCAACCGCCCTTGCTTCTTCTAGACCTTTTACCGTGTACTCTTTGGAACTCATTCGTCTTATATGGTGGGATTTTATAATCTTTTCCTACTTTTGTCGGATCTCCATCGCTTATTATTGTCAAAGTTACCTGCATGATGATCTGTGAATCTTTCAGAACCAAGTGGAGGACTCATGGCGGATCTGGGTTCCAAATTCTTCATTGTTCTGACTTTCCTCTGATAATCGGTTTGATCATGTACCCTCTGTATATTTTCAAATGGCTTGCCGACATCCTTTTATCCAACGCGTAATTGGTCTTTTGTTCTTTAAACTGGCCTATCCGATGAATCTGTTTAAGGTCTGCCTCCCGAACATGACACCCCTGTTCAGTGGAACTTTAACCGAAAGGCCATCCAGACTGTTAGTTGAACCGCTAAAACTGTGAAACTCCTGGTTGCTGCTTACAGTCTCTTCTACACCAGGAAGAGTCCGTCGACTGGCCAGCCTTTGGAGTGAGGGGATTAAAGACTCTATTCTCTTCACTGTGTCATCTACTTCCCTTGACAAAAAGCCATTCGCATGTGAGGAATCATGCTTTACCTTCACCTCCCCCATATCCGTGCTGCTTTTGCTTCCACTTCCACAGATTGTGGATCTTCTGTTTCTCAATACCAGGATTCATATGAACTGACTTCTACTGCTGAGCCTCGCCTGGGCGTGGGGAAAGGTAGATAAAACCCATCTCCAAGACGGTATTCTTGGCCTTCTGTTGAATTTTCTCATGGGAGGAATATCTAGGAGTAGCCACTAGATCCTTTCTGCTGTCTTTTCGCTCACAAATAAGGCAGCGCTTCCTTTGATTCTGTGATTCAGTGGTAAGAGTTCGTTGGGGCTATCATGGTGGTGGAGGGCGTATCATCATTATGCGACCTATACACTGATGATGTAGGAGCATCCTCTTCCAAGGCTTCACTCGGCAATGGATCATTCTTATTGCCCCTTGACCATTACTAGAATAAGGTGAGACAGGAGGACGCCTTGAACTATGGACCTGTAGGGCAGCTTCGAGTTGCACAGAGGAGGGAACCGATATCAGGCTTCTCCAGCTAGATGCTAGTATCTAGATAACCCAGCCCAAGAGAGGTGATTCAGTATTAAAAGCATGTGGTACTTGTACCTCAAATTTAAAGAGCCTTATGTTACTCATGAGATAAGTGTGGAGCTTTATGTAAGGGTAGACTAAATCACCTTGAGATGATTCTGGAAAAGCTTTTCTGTAGCGCAGTCAAGTAGCCGCTTCAGCAACCGGCGTGAACCCTCATCCAACTGTTTATAATGACCCATCTTCTGTCAGCTTATCATGTTATACAAATTTCGTAATAACGAGTTATCTTATTATACTGGACACTTACAGCTTCAGACGACTGGTTCCCATCTGCAGATCCACTAATCTGCAGCAGTCTGTACAATTTCCTTAGAGAGACAAGGTCAGCTTGTAATGATTCGGTGTCCATCTGTTTTGTATCTGCTACGGCTTGGGAGATGGAAATCCATTGTGATCAGAGATTTTGGTACATTTCCAAAAATAAGCAAGGAAGGAACCCGTAGAAGAAAATAATTGAGTGTAAGGCTCAAGGCAAGACTGATCTACAAAAACTCACAATTCTCAGGTAACTAACCATGCATGGTCGGATCCAAAAAGCATTACAGTCGGTATCTGTTTCTGCATACAGATGCGATGTGTAGGAGGGAAAACTTGAGAAGCTGGATCTTTTTCCTGAAAGAAACTATGAAATTAGAGATCAACACGGTCGGCTAATATTATGTAAGATTGAGCAAAAGTCATCGATATACCAAACAAAAAAACAAAACTTAAAAGAAGGGGAAAAACTGGAAATGTGAAGTGGAAAAATTGTCTTGAGGGAAACAAAAAGAAAATCACTACAATATCACCCACATTCCACCGCTCGAATACTTCTTCTGCATTCAGCTCTCGACATATTTTCATCTATCCTGGGTAGCCACATGTCATTCTAGACCATCCTAGCTCAAGTCTGTCTGGGTCTTCCTCTCCCATAAATACTTCCCTCCTGTTCCCACGTATTGACTCATGTGTCCAAATCCCGGCAATTGGAATCCTCACATCTTTTCTTCAATCAATGTTACACCGTTTTGTTTATTTGGTCTCATTCTTCATACAGTCTTTAGTAAGTAACAATTGCTTAGAAATCATGAAAACTAAGGATTTGTGCTACACTGCTTGCAGTATTCTAGATAGTTATATATCCAAAGGAATTTGAATCGGTAATGTAATCGGATCAGACGTATGTTCCCTTTTCCGAATGTATAAAGCCATGCGTTCTTGAGAGGGGCTTGTACTTCACTTGAATCATTGGCAATGCTCTCAACATGGCATATGTTACTGCCAGTTACCGCAATATATTAGAAACCCTATCCAAAACTAAGTCCATCAGTCGTTTTATACATCTCTATACAGCCTACCCAAAAGAAAAACCCTGAAGCCCCGAACCCCTAACACAAGCGCTAAAGAAACCTACAAGCAGGAATAACCATAACTTCCAAACTTCAGAAGCAGATGCACAGAATTTGGTTCTCTGATTATATCGGATTGACAGTAATCATGATATATCAATTAATGTGCGATTTTTGCGACTTACCACGAGTGAACCGGAATTGGATAGATGGGGACGGAAGTGCAGAGAGAGAGGGGAATATGAAAAGTTTATCAAAGTGGTGAGCGGATGGGTTTCAATTTGCCGTTTCTTTTGCTTCGTTATTCGCCGAGCATCTACAGGTAGAGAGGAAGACTCCAAAAGAGAGGAAGAATTATGGCGCGAAACGCAGCGAACAGAAGAGATGGGGACCTTTGATGGTGATATACAAAAAAAAAAAAAAATCAACAATAAAAAATGACTATTTTATCCCTATTGAAATGTTTAGTAAAGAGTTACAACATATATTCATATTAATAATGCAGTCTAAAATCAATTGTAAATCATATCCTTATAAACAATGTACTATTTTGCACAAAATTTTAAAACTGACTGAAATAAAATAAATAAATAAATAAAAATTAAAAGTGTTTCAAAATTAAAGACCGTCGTAGCTGACCGTCTATACTATTTTTTAATTTTCAATAATTTTTTAAATCTTTTCTTAAGAAAATCAGTCAATTTAAATATGAATTTAATCCAAAATTGAACATTATTTTCAATTCAAATACTTTTTCTTGTCTTTTGTAAATAATGTATGATTCATGTTTAAATGAGTTAAAATAAAAAAAAAAGATAAACACAATGAGATAATAAAAAATAATGGATGACCGCTGAATGGGTTGAGGGCTATTTATTTTATTTTTGATATTTTTTTAATTTCTTTAGTTTAAGACAGTTTTATCTTTAATTTCTAAACAACATATTATTTAAACAAGATAAAAAAATAGAGTAAATTATTCCTAATAAGTGGGGATATTACAAATTATCATCTTCAAGTTATCTATATATCTTTCAACCCCTCGTAGTATGATATTTCGGACGGCGATCCTCCAAAACTATAAATATGTTTGTTTGGGCATTATTTTCCTCCGGCCTAGTAACATCTTCACATCACATTGTCACATTGGACAATACTTAACACATCGTCATCCACACTCACAGTCTCTTTCATTTTATCCGTCTCTTTTTCTGAAGAGCATTGTTTCTCCTTCTTGTCACCAAAACAAAGAACTGTAATGGTTTTTGTCAAAGAATAGACTTTTAGGGAGAGATATATTGTGGGTGAGGTTATGCGAGAGGAAATTGTTCCATTGCTTGGCCATTTTGGCAAGCTACCTACCAAGCAAGGCCATTGTGCCCCTTTCCATCTGCCTGTATCAATAACTTTTTACTCACTTGGAGATAGAGATCACAATAAGCCGGGTTCAGATCGGGTGACGCTCTACCCGCACCCATCACTAGTTTTCATTCGTGTCACATGACCCGACCCGTCACCTGAAATTTCATCATCCACATCTGTTTCACCCATTTTTTTTGTTCCAGTAAAAAAGAATGAACAAAGGGAGCAGAGCATGTATGTTCCTTATTTGCCAGTTTGCAAAATTAAAGTGAGTGAATAGAATGAACAAAGCTGTGGAGCATGTATGTTATTGTTCCTTGTTCGCCAGTTAGGGTTGCAAAATTACTGTGAGTGAAGAGAATGAACAGAGTCGCAGAGCATGTATATTCCTTGTTCGCCAATTAGGATTGCAAATTTAGCGTGAGTGAAGATAATGAGCAGAGGCACATGGCATGTATGTTTCTTGTTTGTCAGTTAGGGTTGCAAAATTATCGAGAGTGAAGAGAATGAACAGAGGCGCAGAGCTTGTATGTTCCTTGTTTTCTAGTTAAGGTTGCAAAATTACTATGAGTAAAGAGAATAAGCAGAGGCGCAGAGGAAGAATAGTTCTTGCTCACTAGTTAGGGTTGCATAATTACCATGAATGAATAGAATATATTGTATATATTTCTTTAATATCTTTGTACATATGAAAATACATTCCGATGAACAGGTCGGGTGGAAAACTATCACCCGACTCATCACCCGCACTCTTTTCATCTGTCACTTGTTTTTCACTTGTTTTTTACGGGATTTCCCCCCGTATCAGTGGGTCAGATGGTTGGAAGATACGAGCACCTGTTAAGAATTGTCATCCCTACTTGAAGAGCAGAAGAGAGGACTTACTCTCAACTGGTTCTATCATCGTTGTACTTCATTGATAGTACATTTTTCTTAGCTTACTATATATAAGAAGAGAATCATTGTCCATATTACACTCTAGAACCCATAAATTACCAGGACTGGCCCTATTGATATGTCATGCCCACAGTTCATGAGCACATACTAGTTGTCATCTACCCAGATGTCTACATTTAGCAGAATTAAAGATAGTCTATTTAGTGGACAAATTCCTATTATTAACTAGAGAAATTACCATATCACCTTGAATTGTGGGCAAATTTTACAATTATTAATATCGTCATGATCTCTATACAAAAGAAAATTTCTCATCTTTTATAAGATTCATGCTCTCAGGATCCCTTGTGCTACTTGCTAGAATAAAAATATGTACAATACTCCCTTATAGCTATAATCCAGGAAGCAACTTTTTAGAGGGTTAGTACGTATAGTCAGGTTTCAAATTTGTGTACTCAGAAATGACCAATTTTCCATTCATTCAAAAAAAGTATCAAAATTACAACATAGACCAGAAAGTTATAATAAACTATGGACAATGCTTGAAATCAGGTAAAACCCGGAAAAACAGTTAAATCGGGCAAAACTAGGTCAAAACGGTCATCACGCATGACACACGCCCGTGCCCCAGTGTTTGACGCCCCTGTGCCCACGCACACACTGCACCCTTGCTCCCGCCTCCGCACGCATGTTGCACCCATGCCCCTATACCGGCACGCACCTGTGACCCTGTGCCCGCGCTCCCGTGGCCAAGCGCACGTCACACCCGTGCCCTCCTCACACCTGCGCGCCCGTGTGCACGCTGCACCCGTGCCTCCACACCCACCACGCCTTTGTGCCCACGCATTACCCTTTTTCAGTAGTTCTGACATTTTTGTTCTTGTTGTGTTCCTTGTTTTTCTTTGTTTTGTCCTAAAAGAAATGTGCCCCTACCTCATACATTCTTGTCAGCATAATTTTCATCCATATTTTCATTTGAATTTTCATCCGGATTTAACATTCAATACCACTTCTAGAGAGAAGCTAGAAAAATTAAACCTCATTTAGTTTGTATAAAGTCCCATATATTTGAATTTGTAAGCAAGGGTAAGGATGGAAAGTTTTTTAAAAAAATTTCAATTGTGCGTACTTTTTATCCATATAGGGAGGAAAAAAACATCTTTACTCAGCGTTGGGCTTTCACTCCGCCCCTGAACCAATTTGGTTGTGTCAGCACTGAGATTGGTCGTTTCATGCCACTATGAAAAAACATGCTAGATGTGCTCAATTAGGCGAAAATTTTGAATTAGATCGTGCTACTTTGAAATCAGATGGTGTTTTCGTAGTAGTCCAAGGGGTTGGCTGTTTGGACAAGTGAAGATCCTTTCGTGTAGGGGAGTTAATGGGCTCAGGTCTTTTGCATGATCTCATGTGCCTGAATATAACAAGAAATTAAGGGAATCCAGACCTTCTTAAGCGTAGAGGGGCTAGATAGAGAAAGTGGGCAAGGGGGGCTTGTTTGGCATATTACCCAGAAGATCAGGTTCTTTACCAAACGCTTATAGGTTTGATCCTGTAGAATTTGACTCATTTCTCATTAAGTGAGGGATACGAAATAAATCAGAATGATTTTGATTTTTTGATCAAAGGGCATTCTCAATCCCTTTATTCCAGTCTAAATCTTTCTCACCGATCTAAGTACCATCACTCATGTCGGAGTCAAAACCTTCTCATAGTCTAACTTGTTGTGATAGCCAAGGTTGACTAGTGTGTGCATGGGAGGCATATCTAGTCAAATTTTCACCTTTTCTGCTAAACTACACCAGCCAGTAGAATCAAGGCATGGCTTCAAAAAACAAGTAAAAGAGGACGCCTACCAAGGGACTTGTCAGATATATTGAGTCATATGGGATTTTCATATTCTCTTACCGATCGACGTCTAATTTTTGTTTGCAATGTGATATAAAGTGAGTGAAATTATAGGATTTCTTGACCCTTTTTGGTAGTTTGATCATGGAATTTTTTTTCTGTTTTTCCGAAATATGAGTATGTGACTTGATATAATTATGATGGTTCAATCTATTATTTATCATTCATGGGCATTGATAAGATCCTTCCATTTAGCTTGAGCATCTTAGGTTTGAGTCCTATTACTTTGGCTGGATTATTCGTAACTGCATATTTACAATACAGACTTGTGATGTTAATCCTTGTTCATTCTTTCTTAGCGTGATTTTCGTGTGAAGTCATTACTAGCGATTCCTTCTTTATGCAGGCGAGTTACGGCCTGCAATCTGAATTAAGGACGGGTTTTTGGGGTTAGCTCCCCCTTGCAGGATCACTACCCTTTGTCCTTTCTCATAATGAGAATGTATATAACCCTCTTTTGATCCGGTGTGGTATGGAATGAACTTATAATCATGGACATAGCTTCACTTAATTCTTTCTTTGAGGATCAACAAATCAAATGATATTTTTGTTCTAATTTTTCTCTTCTTTACCCTTTGAATCAAACATTTCTTTACCATAGAGGTTCAGTTCATGGAAAAGAGTCGAGTCGATTAGGTTCGACGACGGTTAAAATGAAATGAGGTTTTAATTGATTGTAATTACTTCCTTCTTACTTCTTAGAGGAAAAGTAATTGATAGGGATGACAAGACGCTTCCTATTCACATGGAGCTTGTTCCCAGAAATATAGTTATCCCTATCCTCTAGGAGCTATACCACGAGCCTCCAATCCTCTATGGTAAGATAGAAAATTAATTGATTATTGTGAGATTTGTGGAAATAAAAAGGAAATCAGCCTTATAAAGGGCGACCAAGTTTCACTGAAACGTTCGCTCGTTTCTTTTTAAGATTTTTCACAACAAATAGGCTAGCTCTATCTCTTACTCAACTCCGCTCAAGCAGGTTCGTCAGTTCCTCGGCAGCACCTTAGGTAAAAGTCATCATTGGCGGAACAATTATTTGATCATGACATTTTGGGCTTTGCTCGATTAGACTATTGCATTGTTTCCCCCGCAGTTCAAACTTTTTATGTCCATACTTTCGTCCAGGGGTTACAAAAGTTTTTTAAAAACAATAAAGGATTGTATTAAGTAACGTGATTACATATCCTAAAGACAAATTGGGGGATACTATCTGCTGACCAACTACCGCTTGTTTGCGTGTGTCGGGCTTGATTTGCAAGATAGTGGGCTGACATAATGTCAGATCTTGGTATGAAAAACCAAGCTACTGAAGTGAAGTGCACTAGGTCACCAAGTATACAATTTAGAATATTTTGCACCATAAGGTGAAGAGAATGAGCAGCTCCAGTATTCATGTAGTCGATGATGGCCTTGCAGTCCGATAGAAAACGGACTAACGATGCCCCAAATTGAAATGCTGCTTGGACGCCATGTTGAAGTGCAAGAGCTTCCACTTGGGAAGGAATGAAACTCCCCACCTGGGCCTGTTGGCCAGCTATTACAAGTTTCCCTGAGATGAATCCAACGTATGCACCTCCCATGTGATTGTTAAAGTCCAAACTTCCATCAACCTAAACCTCTAGAGTGGTGGGATTAAGCTGTCTAGGCTCCATCAATTTGTGCGGGGCCAGTTGTGTGTGTGCATGTTGGAGAAAATTGTCTTCTTGACACCATCCTCTTGCCAAAGACATTGTCGGCACATGATTCATTTGACATCGAGCGAACCATAAGCGCCATAATAATAGGACTAGAGGTCGGAGATGAGAGTGTTGTCCTCGTTGGCATTTGTGATGAAACCAATGAATAAAAGCGATGTCTGTCTACAGAAACATTGGTTGTGTAATGCCCAACATGTGCCAGTAGTCATGGACGTGAGGACACTAGACCAAGTCATGAAGCATAGTCTCTAGAGATCCACAAAGCATGCAAAGTGGTGGGGGAGAAGTAGTATTAACCCGCAGTCGATGTTGTATTGCTGCCTTACAAGAAAATATCCCATGAAGTAACTTTCAAGCAAAGAGTTTGACACGTCCAGGTAAAGGAAGACCCCAAAGTCGTTTCAAACTTTGTCCTAGGAAGTTGGTTGAGCCAGTGGGAACATGCGCACCATGGCATAGCTGTAGATCTGCATGGTAAGCAGTTTTGACTGAAAAAACACCTGACGTTGCCAAACCCCAATACCAAGTGTCAGTTTGTGATTCTGCCGGTGGTTGGACATGAATATCAAGAATAACAGCTACATCTGTCAGTGGAAACCAGACATAGACCATATGCGTAACCCTGTCAGAGTCGTGATTGATGAGAGCTAAAATTCGTGTGGTGGGTGGAATGTTGGATGATAAGGTCGGCCACCCTCCTTTGATGGAATCCATCTATCACACAGTTTAGTAGATGCCTCATTTACAATTCGCCATCGTGCTCCAAAATCAATCAGGTCCTTAACACCATGTAAAGCTTTCCAAATTGGACTGGAATTAAAGGGTGGGTGTGAATCCAAATTTGAGTTGCAGTTACCAATATATCGAACATGAAATACCTATGAAACAAGGGTTGTATCTTGTGTCATAATACACCATAGTTGCTTGGCAAGCAATGCCCTATTGAAGCTCACTACATCCTTGAATCCCAAGCCACCTTGACCTTTTGGTTTGCATAGAGTTGGCCATTTAATCCAATGAATAACTTTGGAGTTGGGGGAACCTTTTCCACCAGTATTGTGCAATTAGGTTGCTTATTTTCTTAAGTAAAGAGCGTGTGAGCGTTATGATTGACATGACATACGTTGGTATGGCCTGCAAGACTGATTTAATAAGGAGTTCTCTACCAGCCTGTGAGACTTTATTTGCATAAGAGTGTATGCGGTTAGCTACTCTACCCTTTATATAACTGAAAACTGATGCCCGATTCTTACCCATTGTACTAGGAAACCCCAAATAAGCCCAGATCCGTTACCTGATGCGTGGTGAGTGAAGTGGACAAAGAACTCTTCAGTGAAGTGTTCAAGAATTTGGAGAACATTACAGCTGATTTTGTGGCGTTAATAGTCTGTCCTGATGCGAGTTTAAAATCCTCCAGGAGGTGTGAAAGTGACTGAACATTTGAGGGAGTTGTGGCTCCAAAAATTACCAAGTCATCCGCAAATAGCAGATTGGTTATTGGTGTCTACATACCCTTAAATTGGAAACCTTTGTAGAGCCCCACATCCGATGCAAGTTGGAGAGCTGAAGTAAGGACTTCCATGCAGCAAATGAACAAACGTGGAGAGAGTGGATCTCCCTGACGTAACCCACGTTGTGGAGTAAAACTCGGCCCTGGGTATCCATTGATAAGGATTGATGTTTAAACAGTGGTGATGCATTTCCTAACAAGAGCAATCCAAGATGGATGAAAGTCCATGCTATTCAAAACGCCTAACACAAAAGACCATTCCAAATGATCAAATGCCTTGGACATGTCAACTTTGTAGGCAACAATACCCCTCATTTTTGCTTTGGAGGAGCGCATCAAGTGTAAAATCTCATGGGCAATGAGGATTTGATCAGTGATAAGGCGATCATGCACAAAAGCTAACTGTGAATTGGATATAACAATAGGCATCACCTCAGCTATACGATTAACCAGTACTTTGGAAATAACTCTGTATATGGTGTTGCACAAGGAAATGAGCCTGAAATCTACAATCGACGTGGCACCTTTCTTTTTTGGGATTAAAACCACTTCAATGTGATGGAGTGATGAAGACATTATTTGATGATTCAGGAAGTCTAAACATGTGCAAAGAAAATCATCACTGATGACTGGCCAATATGTACACAAAAATGTCCCATTTATCCCATCTGGTCCAGGTGCTTTGTTGGGGCTCATTTGATTATAAGCAGCGATAATCTCCTGACTAGAGTTAGGTTGTCCCATGGCTTGGTATGTATCCATTGGGACTCTGTCCTCAATACATGCCAACAGATGCAAGTTGGGTTCTAGATGAGTAGAAGTGAAAAGATAATGAAAAAAAAAGTTCTGGCAACAGATTCAATGTTGTTCCATGTCGCCTAAGGGGGAGCTGGGCCATTTGGGAGATGGTGAATTGCATTATGCCTTGTCCAAGATTTGTGTCTTGTAAAAAAGAAAGTAGAGTTGGAATCTTCAACAGACAGCCACTGTTGGCTAGAGCGCTGATGCATGCGAATTTCCTCTAGATGTAGCAATGAGCCCATTATTATATTGAGTTCATTCCAACGGTCCAAAGTTGTCTGAGTGGCATTGAGTGAGGCCAACGAGTCAAGTTCATCTAGTGTTTTGTGGAATCATCGTTTCTCCACCCAGACTTTGTGCCTACCCCATTGACGAAGTCGCTTGCCACATTCATGTACTTTCGTAGAGTAGCCATGTGCTGGTGATTGAGTCCAAACATTATGAACCAGCCGTTTACAGTCTGAGTCATGAGCCCAACAATTCTCAAAGTGGAATGGTCGAGGGCCACGTTTGGTCGATGGTGTGAACAAAAGTTGAATAGGTCTATGATTCGATCGACCCCAACATTGGTGAAAATTCTGTGCATGTGGAAAGATGTTTAACCACTGGTCATTGCAGATGAATCTGTCTAATATGCATTTGACATTATAAGGCATCTATTGCTTATTGGTGTAAGTATATTTGTTTCCTCCGTAGCCTAGATCCTGTAAATTATAATCAAGAAGACAGGATCGAAAAGCTTGGATAGAAGACTATTATCGTCTTCCTCTACCAAGGTGTTCAGAGAGTTGTAGAATTTCGTTAAAATCTCCTCCTAGAAGCCAAGGACCAGACCGGGCAACATTAAGATAGCGCAAAAGGTTCCACATTTTCCATTTTTCTGATGAGTGAGACCAGCCATTTACACCCAAAATTCACCACTTAATCCCCCCGGGGATTGTTACAACACAGTCAACATGCCTAGATGAAAAACTAATCAAACTTACATCAAAAGATTCATCCCAAAAGAAGGCCACCCCTCCCTTACGGCCTGCGCTATCATCTGCAACTCAATTGAACCCCTGGAACTTACTAGCAATTGGGTGCATTTCAAAAGAAGACAGTTTAGTTTTAGCTAAAAAAAGAAAGAAGGATTACAACGCCCAACAACCCCCCTAACCCAGTGAACTGAAGCGGCTAAACCAAGCCCACGACAGTTCGCTACTACGTAAGACATTAATCTGGGCGACCCTGGGTTTCCCCTAGAGCCGACTGTGCAGAAGTTGAACCACTATCACCCTTGTCTTTCTTTGATATCTCCTCAGTTGCCTCCAATCCATCTCGCGTCGCTCTGTGTCTGTTGAAGTTTCATGCACTTCCCCCATCTTACGTTTGCGACCGTTGAGTTGAGCTGGTGGGATTTGACCTTCCTCCAGTTCAGTGTCTACCTGATTAACCACCGCTGAAGTTATGACAAGGTCCATAACCGTAGGGGTTGGTGTGGTCGGTGGAATTGACGTTGCATGAGCCGGTGGGGAGTTCAAGTCATTAGCAGCATCTGGGGAAGCGTCAAGACGTGGACAGGTAGAGGGACCAAGAGTGCCAGCTTTCAACCAGAGACTGTAATTATACTCATCCATTGTTGCTTCAGTGTGGTAGGGACAGTCACGTACAATATGGGTGAAATGGCCGCAAAGGAAACATAAGTTGGGCAGTTGTTCATAAGTAAGGCGCAAGATCGTTGGTTTACCTCCAATAGAAATCTTCACAAACATTAAGATTGGGCGTGTGATGTCAATGTTTATCTTGATACGCATAAAAGACTAGCCATCCTACGATCCAGTTCAACATACTCCAGGAAGTAGCCAATGTGGTTGCCGTTGCGCTTAGCAAACGGGAGATTCATAAACCAGAGGGGAACATCATGGATGCATACCTAGAAAGGTGCCCACTTGTGCTCCTTTGGAGCTTTTGCTTTGTCGGTCACCGTCAAGACAAGGAGGCAGTCATCGAAGGTCCATGGGCCTCGACCAAGAGCATCGAACAACCTTTCTTCATCGGGGAACTCAAACAGAAACAAGCCAAAGCCGAGGTTGCACACTCCCATTTCAAATACACATTTGCCAAGCTTCACTCCAAAGCTTTGAGGTCCACAGATCAAGCAATGAAAAGTTTTCCCAATAGACTGCACTGGAAGTTGAGACCGGGAGCATAATGGAGCAGATCATCCACCTCAAGTGAGAAATCTTCATCGGCGGTTAAAGCCAAGCCCGCACACTTGGTAGTTAGGTCGTCCACGTGAGTTGAAGGTCTAGCCATGGTTAACAGAGGAAATGGAAGCGTGGGAAGTTGGAGATGAAACAGGAGGAGGTGAAACGACTGTGGAAGTGGGTGAGGTAAGTAGACAGAGTTGAGATTAGTGGTGGCAGAAGAATGAAGCTGATTGTTGGGTTTAATAGTGGTTAAAGCCAAGGTATGTGAATCGCCATGCAAAGATAGGGTGATAGGGAGCAATGATGTGTATACTGTAGGCTGAAACATGGAGCAAAAGGAGGGGGTGAAGCGTGTTTAAGTGGTGATAATCGGCTTGATTTGCTATAAGATGATTGACATGTGAGCAGCTGAAGAGGTGTAGTGTTTGCATGTTGCGGAAGACAAACAGCTTAAAGTTAGGGCACGATTTGAAAGGATACCCACCAGAGAGGGAAAAGTGTTGGGGAGCGTAAGAAGTTGAAAAGAACCCAGAAGATGGACTATCTTGAACAACGAGGTTTTGTCCAGGGGTTACAAATGTTGATGGATCGAAAACCCTAGCCAATTATAATGGTTGATGGCCTCATCGAGAGCACGTTAAAAGACCAGTTATAAGTGCTCACATCCACAAGATTTCATCGGTTTGAGAAAAACCCAATCACTAAAGGTAAAGGAAGCATTTAGGAGGAATCGGGACACCCTACAGCATAGAACAAAGTTAAGCGTCTGGAAACGCATGAACAAGAAAAAGTTAACAGTATATACTCCAATAAACATTATTAGTGTGGATGTGCAGAAGCCATCATGAAAGCCACAGTTTATGTGGTGCTTAGGAAGCTTTACATCTCATATACCAGTCTATACCCTCTGGTATTACATATGCTATCTAACTGTATCACTCTTTGAATGTACTGCTGTTTGGTGGACAGGATCAACGTCACTTTTGCTGTATGTTGTAGACCTAAAAATATCTCAACAGCTATTGTGTTCACAGCAATAAATCACACAAAATTGAAGAGGGCATCTCTTGATGGCTTCAATCTGTCTTTCAAAAAACGCCCCAAAAAATGGATCCAGCTCAAGAATTGGACATTATACATACAGCTTCAAGAAAAGCTAACCCTTTTTCGTACCAAGAAAAGGAAAACCATCATTCATATACACAGGATGGACAGTTCTATGTGCTTGAGCGTTTTAAGTAAACAACGACACCAACACTTGTAACTGCAACAGCCCCAGCTAAGACACCCGAATGAAGAGATGTCCATCTGCTTGTCTGGATGGTGGATGTATCAGTCACAGAGGTCGTCTCCTGGCTTGCACTGGGGAACTCCAAGTGCAACCTCAAAACCTAGAGGTGAAGCATTATTTATGCAAATCTTGCACGTGTTCTTTTGGTTAAAATCTTTATGTACAAATGGAACGGATTCCATTTCATCTTTGCTAAGACCACCAGTCTTTGATTGAAACTCAAAAATTCTCTATTTACGAAATAGCTTAAACATTACAACACTTCCACATTAATTAGATCAGAGTTAATTACCTTCTGCCCGGCTGCCTTAGCATGACCTACTGCACTGATGAGATCTCCATCAGATAGAAGTAAGACTTTATCCCCTTCATCATCATCATACTAGACAGACAGACCACAGACAAATTCTAGGTTTAATGAAATCTCCAACATAATTTGGATGGCAATCCTAGATTCTGAAATGCAGATTAAACTGATGTACTCACTAATAGTTGCGGTGGTTCTTGATCATTGCTGGCACCTATCCTTTGCATTACAATGGCAAGCAGTTCTCCTAGATTCTCGGTTCCTGCACAAAATGTTTAGCTTGCATGCACAAAGGGAAAAGGCTTGACAAGATGAAGCGATGAACTTTCCCAGTGTAAACAAAATGAAACATGAATCATGCACTAAAAATACAATAATATCTAATATCTCATCAACTTCCAATGCCACAACAAAAATAAGCCCTCCATGTATGTATAAGCAAAACTGATACTGACCGGAATTGAAACGATGGACACGTCCCTTGTGATCCACGAATTTGAATGAAAATGTGTTTCCCACAAAAGATGAGAACTTCCCAACTTCATTTCCTTCTGCTCCCAACATAGCCGACATTTCACTGTGACAGGTATAGGACAAACCAGTTCACCCGTTATTCTTCAAGAAACCTAGTCAAGGAGGGAAAACGCAAAACAAAAACCTGTGGGTGTCAAAATCATCTGGCGGTTCTAAAGCTAGTGCTGAGTCCCAAAACTTCTGCATCGGAGAGCTTGTCATATCATTGGCAGATCCAGAGCTACTTTCCACCTATATAAGACACAACTCTTAAGATTTGACAGACGAGATGTAATGTCAAACCAAATGATTGTGAGTTGCATATATCCTTCTAAATCAGTTCTTTCGGAATCTGGTTCATCAATTAGAGATAATAACGCAAATCTTTCTCCATCTGTTATAAGTAGCATCGTGTTATTCAAGAGAATTTATGTTGAAGGTATGGCTGAAAGTTACTTGAATGGATGAAATGCCACAAGAAGAGAAGGTCAGTTTCCAGGAAGTAGGAATAGTACCAATATGATTTGGGATTAGAGAAAGCAGCACTTACCATGGATAATGCAGCATGTGTGAGCTGCAAAACATCCACACATGCAATAACAGAGCCCTCTGCGTAAAAGAAGAACAAAGTAAATCAATACTGAAGTCTAACCAAACTAGATAAGACTATTCAAAGGAGTAGCGTTGACTCAGTACCTTTGTCCACAACAGGAAGATGAAGAAACTTTCCATCATGCATTACATGCAATGCCTCAAGAATTGTTGTTTCCACCGATACTGAGTCAGGGCTTGGAGTCATTACCTAGAGAGGCAGAAAATATGCAAATTAAACTAGTATAAATCAGACAAAATCTATTCAAACTTAAGAAAAATGAGAACTTTTATTTCTATGACTGGAAAGGCGGAGAAAAGAATGGAGGGCTATGATGCTAAATATTAGTTTATAAGTACCCTTTCCACCAAGGTCGATTCTGGAGACACATTAGGTGCAACAACCCGCATGAGTATGTCCTTTGAACTGTATTATGTAGACAAAAAAGTGGGCGAAAGCCACACAGGAAACATGAGAGAGAGAGAGAGAGAGAGAGAGAGAGAGAGAGACCAAGATCTTTATATCAGACAAAGCTGACAAAATGAAGCAAAGATGTAAGAGAAGATTACGTTAAAATCCCAAGAATCTTGTTTGCAGACATAACAATTGCTGAGTTAGTGCGAGAATCGCGCATCCTCTTTGCAGCAACATGAACTGGGTCTGAGGGAGAAACTATAGCTAACCTGAAACATGTGTTACAGGAACAGCGCAAGACTAGTTTCTATCATATTGATCAGGATGAGCCACAGCTTAGAAAAAGGAAAAGCAAATAAAAGCGTAGACATACTTGGCATTTTCAGCAATGATAGATGATAAAGAAGGCTTGAACATCCGTTCCCTTAACGACTCTATGAATGCTAACGGAGCTGCAATGATCAGATACAAGATAAACAGAAAATCAAACTTTACCATGGCGATACTTCTTTCCATGCCCCAAGAACAATGGTAATTAAAACTGGACAGTAAAGAATAAATAAACTAACATGACGCAACTGCAATAGAGCTTTATAATTGTTGAACGGGCATCATTAGTCTAGGAAATAGTGCATTTATTATTTATGTAATTAATTAGGTTCTTATGTCTGTCCAACATGTAATTAATTGTACCTGTTCAGTTATTTATATTTCCTACATAGACACTTCCTAGGTGTCTCTTCCCTTAGACTATCTAGACCCTTCCATAGGTGCCTATAAATATCGAGCTGTATATCTCATTTATGACCATTAAAAATGGATAAACACATAGTAAACTACATGGTATCAAAGCCTAAACCTACCCTTTCCTCTCTCTCTGGCCGCCGTCAGCTTCTTCATTCCTAACCCTAAACACTGCAGCCTCCTCTTTAATTTCTGGTTACACTTTCAGCTCTAAATCTCCAGCACCAAATCTTTTTTTTTTGGCATCTTTGTCTCATCTTGGTGTTCTTTTCTCCTGCGGTGTTCTCAGCTCACCTCTCTCTCTCATGCATCTCCAATCTTCTTGCAGTAACTCTATCTTCTAGGTGTCACTCCCCTCTCTTTATTAATCCAGTGTGAGTCTCTCCACTAAGGATTAAAAATGTCAAAGGAAGATATTTCAAATTCTGCATCAAGTCAACCAGACCACTTCACCATTGAAAGTGCTGCTGCAGCCGCTGCCCTCAAACACCAGAAGTTCGACCTACCCCCAGTCCATTCATCCTATTGTTTTAATGGATCAAACTACCTTGGTTGCTCTAAACTGGTGAACACTCTTTTCCGTGGCAAAGACCTTGATGACCACCTTACAAAATCAAAGCCAGCAAAAGGGGACAATGATACTGAGTGGCAGAAAATCAATGCCAATATTCGTGCCTGGTTATGGGACTCTATGGACCCAAATATTAGTAGCACCTGTCTTTATCTATACACTGCAAAAGAAATTTGGGATTTCATACAACAATCCTACTCTTCAGCCCAAGACGGTGATTTGTGGCTTCAAACCATAACATCAAGCAAGGTACTCGATCTGTCACAGAATATGCTACTGATCTTCAGCGGCGGTGGTCCGAACTTGATCAGTACCAAACCTTTCTTGGTCATATGCTGCTGATGCTACTCATCACAAATCTTACCTAAATCAGCAGTGGTTGTACTGCTTCTTATCCTGCCTAATTCCAGAATATGATCAGGTTCGTGCTCAAATCTTTATCAACACTCTTCTTCCAGCTTTGCCCTTTGCCATAGCTATTGTAAAACATGAAGAGAGCAGACACAACATCATGTTGGACAATAAGACAGTGGACAGCACACCTCTAGCTGCTAAATGGTTTCTACTAAAACACCTAAAGAAAAAGAAGGAAGATGGAGTGATCATTGTAAGCAGTCTAATCACAACATTGATCAATGTTGGAAGCTGTATCCTCAAGATAAACATGGTCTTAGTGCTGGACGCGCAAATTCTGCCTTTTCTACATATGGCAACTTTGCGCCCTCATCCATATCTCAAGAAGAAATACAACAACTTAGAGCAATGCTGCAATCTCTTCAAACCCCTAATGATTCTGGTCATTTGCTCTCTTGCTCTGCAACGTAAACCCCTCTACAAATTTTTGTCTTAATGCTTCAAAACAGTCTACACATTCAGATTGGATCTTGGATTCAGGTGCTATCTCACATATAACATCTACCTCATCTTTACTTACACACTATCACCATTGTTCCACTAAAGACAACATTACTACTGCCAATGGCACGTCTACACGTGTTGCTGGACACGACAATGTCATACTTTCTATCCAACTATATTTGAAAAATACCTTGCATGTTCCCGAACTTGTCATGAACCTTGCATCTATCCACAAATTGACTACTGACCTTAATTATGTTGCTATTGTCTTTCCTTCTTGGTGTATCTTGCACGATCTGCCCACAGGGAAGATGATTGGAACTGCTAAGCAGCGGGATGGACTGTACTACCTTGATATACATATTGCCTTGAATTCCTCACCTAAAGCCCTTGCTTCAACCACTACTAATACCAATGCTATTTGGCTTCATCATAAGTGCTTTGGACATCCCTCCTTTCATGTGCTAAAAGTCATGTTCCCACACCTCTTTAATAGTATTGTTTTTAAGATTTTCAATGAGATGTATGAGAATTTGCTAAACATTCTCGTGTGTTTTTCTCCATCACCATAAAACGCTTTCGTACTAATAATGCTACTGATTATTTCAACCAGGTTGTTAACTCTTTCTCTCCAAATGTATCATTCATGAATCTTCCAGTTCATACACTCCACAACAAATTGGCACTGTTGAAAGAAAAATCACCATCTGCTTGAATGAGTCATGCTTTACTCTTCCAATCAAATACTCTTAAACACTATTGGGACGAAGCTACACTAATAGCATGTCATCTTATCAACAAATTGCCCACTCACATTCTCCAAAATAAATCTTCACTTGAGTCTCTTCACCAATATTTCCCTCTCCACAAAATCTCTTCTGATCTTAACTTACGGGTTTTTGGGTGCATTGCTTTTGTTCATATTCCCACTCCTCGTAGGGGAAATTTGGATCCACATTCTACAAAATATATCTTTCTGGGGTATTCTCCTTCAAAAAAGGATACAAATGCTACAATCCCACTACAAAGAAAAGCTACATCACTTTTGATGTTACTTTTCATGAATTTGAACCATTTTATCCTGACCCTATCTCTTCCCCACTTCATTCTTCCTCCCCGACCAAAGAAAATCAGCATCCTCTTCCCACCTACACCAATACTCCTCCATCACAAGAAACTTTACCATCACCAGATTCACAGCCATCACATCCATCTTCACAACTGCCTAATCCTCCACACACTCTACTATCTCCAGATTCGCCACCATCTTCCCCATCCCTTACTCCACCACAAGACTAACCGGTTATCTTTCCTACTGAATCTTCCACCACAGATCATTCCTCTAACCTTCCAAAAACAAAGGTATTTTCAAAGCAGTACAAATCCACACCATGGCTGATGTAGGACCAACTGTCTAACCCAGGTATTGATCCTCTCCCTAAGGAAACCTCTTCTCCAATTGCTTTGAAAAGGTGTATGTCAGTGCACAAAAACCCCTATCTATCCTTTGGTCAATTTTGTAAGCTTTAATATTTTTCTTTCTCATGTCTTGTTTGTTCAAAGCTTGAGTAAAATCCGAATTTCCAAATTTGTTTCCGACGCATTGGCCAAGAGTGAAGGGATGCTATGCAAGAGGAAATTAGAGCTCTTGAAAAGAATCATACATGGGTTGTTGTAACAAAACCACCTGGAAAGCATATTTTTGTTTGCAGGAGGATCTTTACTGTAAAATACAATGCTGATGGATCTCTATAGCAGTACAACGCTCGACTTATGGCTAACGGGTACAATCATACGTATGGAATTGATTATTACGAGACATTTGCTCCTGTGGCTAAGCTTAACATTGTTTGCATCCTATTATCCTTAGCATCTCAGCTTGATGGCCTCTATTACAATTTAATGTCAAGAATGCATTTTCCCACGGTGACTTGCATGATGATATCTATATGCGAATCCCTCCAGACTTTGATGGTGAGTCTACTTCTACCAAAGTACATCGATTAAAAAAAACCCTCTATGGCCTCAAACAGTCCCCTCAAGCTTGGTTTGACCGATTCACCAAAGTTGTTTGAGTTGCTCATTTTAAACCACCTGGAAAGCATATTGTTGTTTGCAGGTGTATCCTTCTTGTCTACATTGACGCCATTATTATTACTGGTAATGATTCAACAGAGAGACAACGTTTGGAAAAGAAGCTCAAATCAAAAATTTGAGATGAAGACTCTTGGCTCTCTTAAATATTTCCTTGGCATTGAAGTTGCCCACTCAGGCATCTTTATCAGTCAACAACAGTATATCATATTCTAAGCCAGACAAACAAGAGTGGTGTCGACCAGCTACTTCATCGATCCCAATCATCAGCTCGGAAGTGCTCACAATGAGCCTAAGATTGATTCATCTACGTATCAACGTCTGTGTGGTAAGTTGATATATCTTTCCTATACTACGCCTGGTATTTTCTATGCAGTAAGTATCCTAAGTCCATTCATGCATGACCCAAGAAAACCGCATCTAGAAGCTGCCTATAGGGTTCTACACTACTTAAAGGGGACTCCAGGTCAATGGATTTTGTTTAAAAAGGGGGAACAACTAACAGTTCAAGCCTTCATTGATGCTAATTATGGTGGCTCTCAGGCTAACTGATGCCCACTACAGGGTTCTGTGAGTTCTTGGCAGAAAATTAGTAACAAGGAGAAGCAAAAAAACAGAATGTTGTGGCTTGATCCTCAGCAGAATCTGAGCTGAGAGCTCTTGCAAATGGTCTATTGTGAGCTACTTTGGATCAAAATTGTTCTATGCAATTTACGAATCAAATGAAAGGTCCCATGAAGTTGAGATGTGACAAGTCTACAATCAGCATAGCCCACAATCCTATCCAGCATGATCGAACCAAACACATAGAGATTGACCGAAACTTCATCACGGAGAAGATTGAAGGAGGTGTAATTGATCTAAGCTATATCCCCTCTGAAGAGTAGATTGCAGATGTGTTTGCTAAACCTCTCCATAGTCCCATATTTCATAATCTTATCTTCAAGTTGGGCATGAAAGACATTTACAAACGCAGCGTGAGGGGCAATGGCGGACGCATGTATTAATCTGTGGGGGCCTGTGCCCCCACAGGTTTTTGGAACAATATAAAAAATATACGTCTATATATAGGAAAATTATATAAGAAATTATATAATTTTAGGTGAAATTAATTTGACTTTTAAGTTCATTAACAGTAACATTATTATGTATTGTTTTTTAGGTGATAAAAGACTCATAGAGAGCAATTATATAGTCTTTATTTCATTCCCAGTTTTCTACGGAACAACATTATCAATATTGCCCCCAGTGACGGATCCAAAGGGGAGGTCGGGGGCACCGGTCCCCCTAAAACTTTTGAAAATTTGTCAAATTCTCTTATAAATTTTTGAAAAAATACAAAATGACATAATATTTTAAAGAGTGACAGTGTCAAAAAATATTTTTGCCCCCCGAGACAAAGTTTCTGGATCCACCACTGGCCCCCACAGGTTTTCGTTTCTAGGTCCGCCACTGGTGAGGGGGAGTGTTGAACAGGCATCATTAGTCTAGGAAATAGTGCATTTATTATATTTGTAATTAATTAGGTTCTTATATTTGTCCAGCATGTGATTAATTGTACCTGTTCAATTATTTACATTTCCTAGACAGACACTTCCAACGTGTCTCTTCCCTTAGGTTATCTAGACCCTTCCATAGGTGCCTATAGATATAGGGTTATATATTTCATTTATGATCATTAAACAATGAATAAACACACAATAAACTACAATAATCTCATTTGCAACCACACAACAAGATGTTTTTTAATCAACTTCTTTGAATGTGTAAAAAGCATGTCGCATCAGTATCGTGACCAAACACCACAGGTTGAACTCATGGAACAGATTGATACTTCCCCAATTTGAATTTGATGTGGAATTAGTAAATCTAACAAATACATTTTTCCCTGATAAACTACTATACAAACAAGCAATCTCATACTACCTAAGCACATACAGTACTGCACTCAATTTCTCGCGCCATATGTAAATATCAAGTTCTAAATCGGTCAACTTCAGCTTTTTTTCCGAGCAAAACCAATAAATTCAGCCACAGGAACCCGAGTAGCACATAAAGCAAAACATATAAAGATAGGATATAGAGTAAAATGAATTTACACATTTAACTGTTGTCCAGTTATATGTAATTATTCATCACTCACACCACATCCACCTTAAGCTAAAAGTTTGGAAACTAGTAGTGCACTAATGCACTGAAATGCCCTTGGTAGAGATTATGCATGAAGACAAGCCAAAATAGCTCAAGCTAATAAGAAAGAGTTAAACATACCAGTGAAATTGCTTCCCCACTGACGCTCAACTCCTTCAACAGCAGCTGCAATAGCACTACCCTGCTCTGCAGCTTTTTCCATTCTAGAAATGGCATCGTATAGACACTTTGTTATGTCCAACAGAGCAGTGACTTCGCCATTTTCTACAACTGGGAGATGTCTGAACTTTCCTGTTGAAATAGATCAGTCTCAGGGTCAAGATTTTGGAAAACACTACGTTCTTAATAAAATAAAACAACACCTCACTAAAATGCATACATACCAAATCCAAATACAGTCTGGTGAGTTTATCTCACTGAATAATCAGTAATTTAACAATTGTTTCTCTAAGGACCTAGCAGAGAGCTATACATCTAGACAGCCATAACATCTGTAGCAACTAAAAAGTGGTAGAACTAACAGCCAAAATCAGTTCTCACAACTCAGATGTTACAAGCTTACCCTGGACCATCTTCTGGAGAGCATCGATAGCTAGGGAATCTGAACTAACAAATATTGGGTTCCTTGTCATAACTTTTGAAACGAGGGTCTGGTCTGGTCTAAGCTCTTCCGCTATCACCCTTGTAGCAATGTCCTAAGAAGCAAATTAACACGCACAAATATAAATCAAGGGGGCAAAAGATGATTCTATCTCGACTATTCATGCCACCCATTTCACGGGGGGTACACCAGAATCATCACTTCATATCGCGTTATATGTACAGATAACCACCCATCAGATTCAATGAACTTAGGATCTATGAACCAGAGCATGCTAGGAACGACATACTGAACTGTCAGTTGAGACCAGAAAGAGAAAAACCTTGTCAGTGACAATCCCAGAAAGCAAGGCATTTGAATCGGTCAACAAAACAGCATCAACCCGCCTGGCAGCCATTCTCCGGCAAGCATCCGACACAGTAGTGCCCTCCGGGATAGTCAATGCCTTCGATAACCGAAGCTTCTTCACGGTTCTCTCCCCAGCAACAGACCTGTTTTTAACCCGGTAAATAATTTCAAAACCAATAATCACGAGAATAGAAAACGAGAAATCAACTTCAAATCCGAGCTCGTAATTCGATAGAAGAACAAGCATAAGGGAAACCGGAACGGATATGATTGAGCAGCCCCAAGAAAGGAGGATCGAAAGGAAACAATTACGAGTTCGGAGAATTTGGTTTGGACGTGTTGGCAGGGGCGCCATTCTCAGACGAAGACATCTTCCTGCCTGTCGATGACCCTTCTCTGCGTCGTGCTAGTTCGCCGAGGGATAGGTGGTGGAGCAAGGGAGCTCATTTTTGTAATTCCAACGGCAGTTTAAAGCCAGCAAAGGTAATGGTCGCAAAACTTGCCCGAACGTGTTTTTTTGAATTTCAGACAGATTGATCCTCGCTGCAGAGAAAAGAAAGAGAGGAGGGAAACCAAGCCCTAGATTTTCCTCCCTCTCCCCTGGAATGATAATCGTTGACGTCCTTGCGTCTTCCGACACTAGAGATGTTTTTTTTTTGATTCTCTCTAAAACTTTCTCTGAGTTCTATGCCAGATTGTCTATGATGGAGGTGCCGGAGGAATCGATTCCTACCCAAAAGGTGGCACTTTGAATTTTACAGAAGATTTGATATTATATAAAAGCATAACGATGAATGAGTGCAGAACTTGATGACAACCCAGCTGCCTCGTGTCTGTCTGTGCCTTTGTGGTTCTAGATTTGCTTGCAAGGCATGTCAACTAACCGTCACTGGCTTCATTTTTGTCTTTCGCTCCGGACGGGGTCGACCAGTGTGGCAGGGCAGTAATCTCATTGGTTTGACGGGCGATACTCATAACAAATTTTTGTATTACTGTAAATTAAATGCAACAAGCATTGTGTTTTTAGATAAGTACTTTGAGATTTTGTATAATTACGCAGAGGGAACATGAATTCCGTGCTCTGTTTTCACAAATTTACTCAATCACACCATAAGCTTAGATCACGAGTTTGGTTATGCAAGTTTATGATAAATTAACACTTTCCGGTTCGATATTGGCGTTTTCTTTTTTAGCCAACATTAATCTAGCTTTAGTTTATACATGTCATCTTCTCATTTGTTATTTTTCCTTATTTTTTCAGTAGGACACACACTCTCCCCTCACATATATATATATTCAAACACAGGTTTTCTTGGGTTATTTTTGAGTTTGGTCCTGACAAACGGACCCTTAATAGTAGATAGTGATCAACTTCCTTTCAACCCCCTTCGTGGGAGCGACTCTCCTCCATGTTCCCCCCCCCCCCCCCCCCCCCCCCCCACTTCTCTTTTCCAGGTGATTGGCTAGACAATTGTGCCTCGTTAGTACCCGCAACACGAACTCACCATCGATCTTGGGAATGGCAGGCAATGAGTAGAGGTTGCTTGCTTTGATTGTTGATCTTCCGCCTTTTCATCTTCAACTTTCTTCATCCTCGTTCTTGAAGATTTAACACAAACAATTATCTTTATTTCATTTACATTTGTCGTTTTCTAGCCGACTGATTGTATGATTTCTTTCCAAGCTTTCAATCTACTGTTTGGGACGCTTTTGGGTATATAATCATGGGCTAGGCCCTGTTTCCTTGCATGTCCTCCTCTCGAACTTTCATTTTCTCAGTTTGTTCACCTCCTCTTCCCTTAGTAGTTATTTCTCCTTCTGATCAATTCCTTTTCATTCAATGACGATTAAAGAAACTATTGGTTCTTTTCTTGTCTATGAGTGTTGTCCTATTGGCAAGCTCTTCGCTCGTAATGATATTAGACCCTCTACACTCTATACTACTCTCACGAATTGTTGGAGTATGTTTGAGGGCTTTCATTTCTACAAGGTAGCCCTATACTGTTTGGTAATCGAATTTGAGCAAATTCAGGTCTTGCATGCAGTACTTGTAAGGGGGTTCTTGGATGGTTATCTGAACTAGTGGCGGCTAAGTTGGGTGGATTCACCGGTGTTATGGAAGACCCAACATCCTTGGGTTTTAAGTACGTTTGAATCAAGGTTTTTCTCAACCTTCCGGTCTTGAGATGCATACCCCTTCCTCTTGACGGGCAATACTTAGTGTTCACAATCATAACAACATTTTGCTGATCTGCTCCAAGAGTGGGATTTTCTTGCATAATTCTGAAGGCTGCCTTAATACCACCTCTGATGATGACGAGGAGGATATGCCATAAGGGTTGTGGTTGTCCATGGAGGTCTTCATGGCTCACAATAGGTCTACGGTGGTTCCCACTCTACCGGATGCTTGGTCT
>CM041776.1:403184921-403288187 GCA_023374045.1 Limonium bicolor | reverse complement strand
ACGTTTCAAGGTCCTGGACATAACAATGATGAACATAGGTCGCAAGAATAGCATTCAATTGTATCAAAAGATTTCTAATAGCGAGTAGGTTAAACTTGAAAGATGTAACATGAAAAACACGAGGTAATGTGAAATTCTCTGTTAAACAAATGTCACCTACTCCAGTTATGTGGCTAGGATGACCATCCCTCTCCCCCTCTCCCGTACATGCACGTAACTTCCTCTTATTATCTTTTTTTCTTCTTTTAATTTTTTTTCACCAATGTTTTGTTGATATGTGGACAGTCTCCATATTACAATATGGCACCAGCTCCATACTCTCCATACTAGGGGTGTCAATTTGGATTAATGGGTCGGGTTGAAGCTCACCCATACCCAACCTGATTAAAATTGTATTGACCCATACCCGAACAAAAAATAATCGGGTTACAAACTTTCAACCCATACCCAACCCATATAAAATCATTGAACCCAAACCCGACCCGTTTAACCCGTTTAAATACAAATACTCTTGTTTTTCTATAGAATGATCATTCGTCTATAAAAGCATGCACATGACGGTCATTTATTTCGAATCATTGTGTGCCATTTTTTCAAATGTCAACATTCTATTAAATGGGACAATAATCTTAACTCATAGCCGTTATTTGTGTGGATGAAATAATGTGAACAGTGGATTTGTGCGGCTAATGATTGACATAACATTTAGGTTTTCAAACAAATAATGAATGATGGATATAGATGACCTAATGAATGTATTTGGATTTACAAAATCATATTTTGTGTGGGCGTAAAAAAGTGATAGTATTTTTGTTTGCTATTACACTAATGGTTATAGAATTAATATATATATCCAAATTAAATATATACATATTTATTTATTTTAAAATTAAATTAAGTAAACGGATCGGAATGAATTCGGGTTTGAGACCTTAACCCATACCCAACCCATATATTTAATAGGTAACCCATACCCGACCCAAAAATTAAATGGGTCAATAATCTTAACCCATACCCGCTATTTACGGGTTGGGTTTGGGTCGGGTTATCGGGTTGGGTAAAAATTGACACTCCTACTCCATAATGTAAAAAAAGAGGATCAATCGTAGTACTGCGCACGGTAGAGTGATTAGTGGAAGTGATTTGTAGGAGAAACACAGACAAAAAAAATATATATATAATAGCTAAATCAAATGATGAAAAGGGACATAAATTGCACAAAAATACTGTAATTATAGGTAGTCCATCTAGTGAAATGAAGTGTAGGCGCTTAAAAATAGTATGATATTGATGATTGTAGGTGAGGCACTCCTATATTTAAGATATATAGTTCCAGATAGTTGAATGGCTACACGTGTTAGATATTATCCACATTTTTATTCATCCCTGCTAAATTTTCGATTTAAATTTGTTTCCTTGATTCCATCCCATTGATCATCGGAATAAAAATTTCCGTCACAGTACGTATTTCTTCCGATTGATCATCACCAATTTAAGGGTTTGCATTTAGGAATTTTCGTTTTTTTTTTTCTGGTGATTAATTAATTAGTTGAAGATTATAATTTAGTTAGGTTTGAGGGTGAAGGGAGGAGATTCTAATCGGAGGATTCGGATGATCATGTTAATGTTCATCCGAATATTCTGATTAGAAAGTAAATTAATTGATTGATTACGAGAAACAGAGAGATTAATTATTAGGTGGTAATTATGGCGGAGGAATATAATGGTACCACCAGCAGCAGCAACATGGTGTGCAAGATGCCGTTACCGGCTTCCCCTTTTCCTGCGCGTCCATTTTGGGTTGGAGATTATTTCACCCACGTGATGCCGGTATTGATGGCTCAGTACATGATCTTCACATTGATCTCTCAATTGTTCCATCGTTGTCTTCGTTGTTTTCATCAAACCCGATTTGTGTCTAATGTCATGGCCGCAGTAGTGATGGGACCTACAGTGCTTGGACGAAGCAAGTATATTCAAATCTATACCCAATTATTCAATGGAATGCTCAAAATGCCCTAGCATATATGGGTATTCTCCTTCACTTATTTATTGTGGCTGTTAAAGTGGATTCTCGGTGCATGATGACACGGGAGAGGCTAAAAGCATTCAAAGTGGCGATTCCATCCGCATTGGTTACCTATGTAGTATATTTACATTGCTTGCACTACCTCTCAATATACGACACCCACCTTACCATATATGCGGTTGGCGGTATTTCTACCGCCTTTGCGTTCAGCTTTAATCCAAACATTGTAGCGGCATTGAGTGAACTTAACATTATGTCATCTGAGATTAACCGGTTCTCCATCATCTGCATTGTGGCCTCGGACATAATCCAATGTTTTTTTATGTCATGTATAAGCATTTTAAATCAAAGGAGCTTTGCTATGTCCATGGTTACATTGACCTTGGAACTATTGATGGTAGTGTTTTATATTTGGGTTTTACGGGCATACGCTAAGAGAATCATCAATAGAACCCCAAAGGATAAGCAGGTGTCACGCTCGTATCTAACGAGTTTTATTCTCGGTGCCCTTGTGATGCATGTGGTTAGTTCGAAACTATATGGGAATAGTATCGCGGGAACTATTTTCTTCGGGCTGGCTATTCCGTCTGGCCCTCCACTGGGTTCTACTTTGGTGAAGACTGTAGAGCTGGTAACCGATGAGATATTACTTCCTTTCTTCTACATACAGCTCGGCACTAACATTGACCTTACATTATTATCCAATTCTAAGACGTTTTATCTTCTCGCCCTTGTCATTGCTTTCGGAACAATTGTCAAGTTTTTACTGGCTATGGTGTTATGCCGGTTTTGTAAGTTCAACAGTCGTGATTCTCGAACTATTGCCACCACGCTTCAATTTCCTGGGATTATCACCATCTTCATTTTTCAGGAATTGAAAGATTCAATGGCCATGAATGACCTAATTTTCTCATCACTCATACTAATCACGGTGCTACTTCACGCAATTGTAACCCTATTGGTCAAGTACCTTCACCAAATAAATGAGATCACAATCGACAGCAACAACCAATCTATGTCAGGACATTCAACATCAGATAAAAACCACACCCCACTTAGCATCCAAACATCAAGAGAAGACTCAGAATTCCGTGTCATCACTTGCGTCTTCAGTGAATCAAATGTCTCCTCCCTAACCACCATACTTGAGATCTCAAACCCCAACACCATCAAAACAGTATCATGCTCCGTCTGCGCATACGTAATTCACATGTCTGAACTCGATGGTCAAACTCTACCATTCTTCGGTCCACACTTCAACCATACAAGAATATGTCAACACAATGGTTGTGATAAAATCCTCTCCGCTTTCAACAACTACACCGACTCTCAAAGGAGCAAGTAGTAATCATGCCATTCACTTCAATCTCACCATACAAAGCTATGCACGAGGAGATCTGTAAACTAGCCAAAGACAAAGATATACCTCTCATTATCCTACCATTCTACCACAATAACAATGACTACATCACCGCCAATCAAGCGATTGGAATGAGAAGTGTCTACAACAAGATGCAACAACAAGCACAATGCACAATCGGGATCCTTGTTGACAAATCCCAACAATCTAGATCATTACCATTCATGCCGATGAAGAAATGTCAGTTCAGTGGTGGTGAGATTACCAATAACTACAACTCAATGGTCATCTTCATAGGTGGACCTGATGATCGTGAGGCCTTGGCTTATGGTCTACGAATGTTGGAACATTCAGGGTTAAACCTAACATTATTACATATTCAGATGACTGATGAATGGGAGATGACATACCATGATGAAGATATACTGTTGATCGAACAATTTCGGACCATGAGCAACACAACATACATTGATATCATAGTCCAAGATTGGGAAAAGGCAATGGAGGCAATGCGACAGCTTGTTAATGACTATGATCTTGTTATCGTAGGTCAACGTCAAGGAATCTCATCTATGCGGTTGCAACAAGAGATGATGGAGTGGATGGACAATCCTGAACTTGGTTTGATTGGGGATATGCTAGCCTCTGCTGATTTTAATTCTACACTCAACTTGGTGTTGGTTTTGCACCATCAAGGCAATGCTAATGTGGAAAATTCCAGCAGCTCCTCCGTAAATAAGTTGTTGGGTTATAGTTCTACTGCTGATGAACACAAATCAGCTGCCATGGATCTCGTATGATCATTTATATGTACGTCAATTCACTTGTTTTATCCCCCAGTTTTGAATTCATTGGGTCTTTTTTTTTCCCCGATGGTGCAAATAGAAATTTTACGTACTTTTAGACTTTTAAATGATGTACATTTAAATATTGCCTAGTATTCATAGGACAAATCAAATCGCACTGATCTTTGACTTATGTGCGACAAAACAACTAAAGTGTACGGCCTTAATTGTTCATTCGCAATTTGTTACTCTCTAAGATTAAAATGACATAATAAATGATCTAGCATACTGCTAATGTGACATTCAAAGGTCAGTGGTATACAGGTTGAACATAACCAATTCCACATTCTCTATGATTCCCCTAGTCGACTTAAACTAGACAATTAAGGTTTTCAAACTTAACCATACAAACATAGGTTGACATGGATATGCGGTTTGTAGCTTTATGGCTATGATTCATAGCCTAGCGGTGAGCTACGGTTCCCATTAGTGTTGGTGGCAGCCATTTGCTCCTTCGTCAATTTGAGCCATGATTGAGTTGATTTGAGGAGAGGGATGAAGAGTTGATTAATGGGACTACCATAAATGATATCTTACTGGGTGGGTTCTTTGTGCAGATTGGAAACTTTGAAAGATATTAAAAACACTAGGGGAATTTTTGTTTGAGATAGTATGCTTTGATTAGGGGAAACCTTCAGTTCACTCCTACAGTTTTTCTTGGCTCATTTTATATCTTTTGCAGGACTACGTCAATTGGACACGTCCGGAGGTTTTACCATTATTAGCAAAAAGGGAAAATGTTGGAATCTTTTGTTTTGTTGATAATAGCATCAAAAGTAGTATCAGACTATCTGTTAGAATTAATGCTAAATCCATTGAGTTTTTCTTGTGAAGTTAATTGGTTTCGTCTTCCAATTAATGTGGTATTCATGAAGGATTTCACGGAAGCTGAAGATGCATTAGTGGGAGCATTTATGCGGTGTAAATTAATGGCGTCTAAAGCATTTGGTTTTCTAACATTATGAAGAGAGTTATGAGGAAGTTAAAATCTTTGAAAGAAGAAGTTATGACTTCGAGCTTTCTAGATACCCGCGTGTTAGTTGTTCTTAGGTGTTAATGGATGGTGTTAATGAGTTGTAACCGTCATAACTTGTGAGCCATTATGTGGTTGTTGTTACAAGGTTAATGTTGGGGATAAGTGAAGGGTTTAGATCTAGCACTATAAATAGATCTAGTAACCCGTAGCTTAGGATCATCCCAACTTGTGGGGATCACATCCAAGACAGTCAAGGGTGGTTCTATGGGAACTCAAAGGGACTCGGGTGAAAACACCAAGGGAAACACGGGAAACACGTGTTGATGAGTTGGTTGGGTAATCCTCATGTAAACTTGTATTCCTCATCTTCTTAATGAAAGTTGTTATATCTCCTCCCATGGACGAAGGTCATGTTTGGACCGAACCACGTATATCCTTGTGTCACTAGTTTATCATTATATTATCTTGTGATTTTTTTCTTCTTCAGTAACCATGTCGATCTCACCACGATCCTGGAGAAATGGGCCCGAAATCCTAGCACTATCGGTGAAGTCGTTAGAAGCTCTCAAAGTCACAAATCGGAGTGGCAAGATTTTCAAAGTTTGTTGAAACAGACTATGTCCGCGTGAAAAGTATGAAACTTTAGGAACCCTCTAACAGCACTCTGTTAGCCATCGTAGGTAATGGCCATAAGAGTTTGGTCCAACATTCAAGGTTAGAGACCAGGAGTTGTGTAATTAAGGCAACTGATTTAGACATTATGGAGGAGATTGAGGACATGATGGGTGCGGATTTTGAGAAACTGACAAAATATAAGTCATCCTTAGTCATTCAGTTTCGGTTACACTTTTGATTATCCTTTATGAGAGATTTTGAGATCACTCGGAGAGATTTCTTTTCATATTTTTCATATAGCTTAGCATTCTTTTCATATTTTTCATATAGCTTAGGAATTTCCAGATCTAGCTATTGAGATCTTACACACTTCAACCTCATAGTGTTGTATTGATCTATTTGTAGAATATAAAGTGTAAGTTTAAAGCATAGTTTGTATGCTTAACTCAAGTGTGAGAAACTTATTATAATTTCTAAAAGTATTTTAATAGAGTTTTTCGTTCTTGTATTTCCTTTGTGTTGACTTTGCTACTTTCACATCATTCTTAGATAGTGTGCATGAGTCTTACAATCCAAAACACTACGTCAACACTTATGGTCCTACAATATTGCTATAGAGGTTTCTATAACTATGAAACAAATGGGGCCAGACAAATTACAAATGGTAAGTTTTTAAAAAATTATTGGCATTCAGTTGGTACTCATGTTACAAAGTGTGTGCTTATAATTCTTTGAGGAAAATCTTTGCATAGATCTTTGGATGACTACTTCATTACCCTTTACATGCAAATGATGTAAGTAATTTTAGACCCATCGCTATGTGTAATTTTATCTACAAGATTCTATCTAATGACATGGCCAAAAGGATCCAACCTTTCTTCCCGAGATTATTTTTGAAAACCAATATGGGTTTGTCAATGATAGACTCATGATTGATAATGTTATTCTTGAGGAGAGCTCTATTATTTTCCAAGAAAGGTAAAGCCATTAAGAAAGGTTTCTTTACCGTTAAGGTGGATCTTAGCAAGGCATATGACCACATAAAATCACCATTTATGGAATAGATTCTTTCCAATGGGCTTACCTTGAAAATGGCATACCCGTGTAATGAATTATGTTACGTTTTTTACTTACTCAATTCTTTTCAATTGTGCTTTTAGACCTTTTTTAACAAATATGTTCCAGAAGCTTTGTCTGGTCATACTAATTAGGCAGACTATAAAGACAATTTCAAAAGGATGAAGCTTACCTCTTAAACACCCTCAGTATCTCATTTAGCCTTTGTTGCTCATGTCATATATATATTGTTGAAGAGGCACCATTAGTCTAGGAAATAGTGCATTTATTATTTCTGTAATTAATTAGGTTCTAATGTTTGTCTAGCATGTAATTAATTGCACCTGTTCATTTATTTATGTTTCCTAGACAGACATTTCCTAAGTGTCTCTTCCCTTAGGATTTCTAGACCCTTCCGTATCTAGACCCTTCCATAGGTGCCTATAAATATAGGGTTGTATATCTCATTTCAGATTATCAAACAATGAATAAAATACTAAGCAAACTACATGGTATCAGAGCCTAAATCTATCTTTTCCTCTCTCTCTGGCTGCTGCCAGCTTCTTCAACCCTAACACTAAACACCACAACCACCTCTTCAATTTCTGGTTACAATTCCAGCAGTAAACCACCTTTTTTTTGGCATCTCTGCACTATTTTGGTGTTCTTTTCTCCTATGGTGCTTTCAAATCACTTCTCTCATTGGTGCATCTCCAATCCTCCTGCACAACTCTATCTTTCGGGTGTCACCGCCTCTCTTTTTTCAGTGTGAGTCTCTCCACTAAGGATTAAATCATGTCAAAGGAAGCTACTTCAATATGGATGTGTGAATTTTGCCTCCTCTACATATGGCAACTCTGCTACACCCTCATCATTATCTCAAGAAGAAATACAACAACTCAGAGCAGTGTTGCAGTCTCATCGAATCTCTAATGATTCTGGTCATAGCTGTCTTGCCCTGCAAGGTAAACTCTCCACAAATTTTTGTCTTAATGCTTCAGGACATACTCCACATTCAAATTGGATATTGGATTCAGGTACTACCTCACATATGACCTCTTGCTCATCTTTACTTACACACTATCATCCTTGTTCCACAAATAGCAACATCACCACTGTTGATGGCTCATCTACACATGTTTCTGGACACGGAAATGTCATACTTTCTGACCAACTACATCTGAAAAATACCTTACATGTCCCAAAACTTGCCATGAACCTTGCATCTTTCCACAAACTGACCACTGACCTTAATTGTGTTGCTATTTTCTTTCCTTCATGATGCATCTTGTTGGATCTACACACAGGGAGGATAATTGGAACTGCTAAGCAACGGGGTGGACTGTACTACCTTGATATACCCGCTGCCTTGAATTCCTCACCCAAAGCCCTTTCTTCTACCACTACTAATACCAATACTATATGGCTTCATCATAAGCGCTTTGGTCATCCTTCATTTCATGTGCTGAAATTCATGTTCCCACACCTCTTTAGCGGTATTGATATTTCAAATTTTCAATGTGATGTGTGTGAATTTGCTAAACACTCTCGTGTGTCTTTTCCCCAAAGTAATACCAAGAGTAGTTCTCCCTTTGATCTCATTCACAGTGATGTTTGGGGGCCTTCTCCAACCACTAATATTTCCGGAGCTCGGTGGTTTATTACATTTATTGATGATTGTACTCGCTTTATGCGGGTCTTTCTCATGAAAAACAAAAGTGATGTGAGTTCAATTATTCCAACATTCTGCAACATGATTCACACCCAATTTTCCACCACTATAAAACGTTTTCGCACTGATAACGCAACTGATTATTTCAACCAAACTGTGAACTCATTCTTTCTCTCCAAAGGTATCATTCATGATTCCTCCTGTCCATACACTCCACAACAAAATAGTATTGCTGAAAGAAAAAATCGACATCTGCTTGAAATGAGTCGTGCTTTACTCTTCCAATCAAATGCTCCTAAACACTATTGAGGTGAAGCTACACTAACAGCATGTCATCTTATCAACAAATTGCCCACTCACATTCTCCAAAATAAATCTCCACTTGAGTGCCTCCGTCACTTCTTCCCTCATACCAAAATCTCTTCTGATCTTGATCTACGGGTGTTTGGTTGTACTGTTTTTGTTCATATTCCTACTCCTCATAGGGGGAAATTGGACCCACGATCTACTAAATGCATCTTCTTGGGCTATTCCCCAACCCAAAAAGGGTACAAGTGCTACAATCCCACCATAAAAAGAGCTACATAACTGCATATGTTACCTTTCATGAAACTGACCCATTTTACCCCAACTCTACCACTTCTTTATCTTCTTCTCAGGATCCTCATATTGCTCCACCACTCCCAACCTACACCATTACACCCTCTTCCCCAAAGCTGCCAACATCATTCAATTCACAACCATCATCATCAGACTTACCACCACTCGCACTTGATTCACAACCATCTCAATCCGACCAACAATCATTCTCTCCTAACTTACAAACCCCAAATTCACCACCAACTCATCCTACTCCATCTCTAACTAAATCATCTAACCATGACCAGAAACAACCATCTCAATCTGACCAACAATTATCCTCTTCTAACTTACAAACCCCAAATTCACCACCAACTCATCCTACGCTATCTTTAACCGAATCATCCAACCATGACCAGACCCTTCCACCTCCTCTGACACGGGTGTATTCAAGAGAGCACACGTCAACTCCATGGCTGACGCAGGACCAAGCGTCTAACCCAGGTAATGATTCTCTTCCTGAAGAGTCCTCTCCACCAATTGCCTTACGTAAAGGTGTACGTCAGTGCACCAAAGCTTCTCTTTATCCTCAAACTAATTTTGTTGCCTTTAAAATTTTTTCTCCTTCTCATGCCTTGTTTGTTCAAAGCCTTAATGACTTCCGGATACTTAATTCTGTTTCTGAAGCATTGAGCAAGAAAGAGTGGAGGGATGCTATGCAGGAGGAAATTCGAGCTCTTGAACAGAATCATACTTGGGATATTGTGACTAAACCTCCTAGCAAGCATGTTGTTGGTTGCAGGTGGATCTTCAATGTCAAATACAATGTTGATGGTTCACTTACAAAGCTAGCCTTGTGTCTAAAGGGTATACTCAGACATACGGAATTGACTATCAGGAAACCTTTGTTCTTGTTGCCAAACTCAATACAATCCGCATTCTCTTATTCTTGGCATCCTACTTCGATTGGCCACTAGCACAATTTGATGTCAAGAATTCTTTCCTCCATGGTGATCTACATGATGAGATTTACATGTGCATTCCCCCGGGCTTTAATGACGATTCTACATCAGCATCTACCTCCTCCAAAGTATGTCGATTAAAAAAGGCTTTATATGGTCTCAAGCAGTCCCCACGAGCTTGGTTTGACCGCTTTACCAAGGTTGTCCGCGCTGCTGGGTATAGTCAAAGTCAGGGCGATCATACTCTATTCTTCAAGCACTCTCGCCCAGGGGGAGTGACTATTCTCCTCGTATATGTTGATGACATTATTGTTACCGGTAATGATCCAGCAGAGAAATAATTTCTAGAAAAGCAGCTCAAATCAAAATTTGAGATGAAGTCTCTTGGCTCTCTCAAATATTTCCTCGGGATTGAAGTTGCACTCTCATCTCAAGGCATCTTTATCAGTCAATAAAAGTGTATCACAGACTTGCTAAGAGAGACAGGAAAGAGTGTTTGTAGACCAGTTACTTCACCAATGGATCCCAATCAAAAACTTGGCATTGCCTATGAAGAGCACAAGGTTGACTCAGCTATGTATCAACGTCTCTGTGGCAAGCTTATTTATCTCTCCCATACCAGACCTGACATTGCTTACGCGGTTAGTGTCCTAAGTCAATTCATGCATGACCCAAGGAAACCATATCTACAAGCTGCCTACAGAGTTCTACACTACTTAAAGGGGACTCCAGGCCAAGGGATTTTGTTCAAAAGGGGGGAACAACTAACAATTCAAGCATTCACTGATGCTGATTATGGTGGCTCTCTGACTGACCGACGGTCCACTACTGGGTTCTGTGTGTTCCTGGCATGAAATCTAGTAACATGGAGAAGCAAAAAACAAAATGTTGTGGCTCGATCCTCAACAGAATCTGAGCTGAGAGCTCTTGCAAATGGTCTATGTGAGCTCCTTTGGATCAGAATTATTCTATGTGATTTAGAAATCAAATGGAAAGGTCCCATGGAGTTGAGATGTGACAACAAGTCTACAATCAGCATAGCCCACAATCCTGTCTAGCATGATCGAACCAAGCACATTGAGATTGACCGACACTTTATCAAGGAGAAGATTGAAGGAGGCTTAATTGATCTAAGCTATATCCCCTTCGAAAAGCAGATTACAGATGTGTTTACCAAACCTCTCCATAGTCCAGATTTCATAATCTTATTTTCAAGTTGGGCATGAAAGACATTTACAAACCCAGTTTGAGGGGGAGTGTTGAAGAGGCACCATTAGTCTAGGAAATAGTGCATTTATTATTTCTGTAATTAATTAGGTTCTCATATCTGTCCAGCGTGTAATTAATTGCACCTGTTCAGTTATTTATGTTTCCTTGACAGACACTTCCTAAATGTCTCTTCCTTTAGGATTTCTAGACCCTTCCGTATGTAGACCCTTCCATAGGTGCCTATAAATACAGGGTTGTATATCTCATTTCAGATTATCAAACAATGAATAAAATACTAAGCAAACTACATATATATATAGAGAGAGAGATAGAGAGTTAATTCCCCTCTATTGCCCTTGCTTTACACTCCCTAGTCCAAAATTTTCTCTCCTCTTCAACCTAAACAATTAACATGTTCAAATCAGAACTTCTTTTTAGCTAAAAACTGTTACATCCTTATAAATCCCAAATCTTCGGCACATTTAGTGTTGTAAAGGTTCCTGCCTTTTTCCAAGTATTTAGGTCTCCCCCTTTAGGTTGGCAGGAAAAAATGAGTTATTTGTTATCCTTATTCATTCAGTCCACACTAAAATTGCTTTCCAGTATAAACCTATGTCCTAAGATGCAAGGTCACTTGTTGTTTTCAATGCTTCAGTGTATTCATAAATTCACCATGTTACTCCCCTCTTTCAGCGGTTGTTACCTAACAACCACCGAAATAGGTTGTTTTATTTTAGTACTTGTACAACTATCAAAATAGGTTCTCATGCCTATTTCAGCGGCCCCCATTTTAGCGATTTGCAACTATCAAAATACACTATTTTGAACCGCCTAAATAAGGTGTTTTTCTAATATAGTGATGCCTTCTCATCCTTCTGGAAATGAGGGTGGGTTTCAGATATACAGAAAAATGCATCTAAGCTCTCAATAGCAAACAGTTGTGTAAGTTGCTCTCTCAACCATATTGCCTCATGGCTAGGATAATGGCAAATATGTTCTATTTAAATAGTAAGATCAAAGTTCAAGGTAACTAAAGCAGTCTAATTTGGGAATCTTTTGTGGCTAATATTGGTCTTTTGAAAATGGGCTTCACAATGCAAGTGGGTTGTGGGTGTTCCCCTATTAGAACTCCCCAAGGATCCTTAGACCATCTACCTCCAAATTGATTTTTTCAAGACTAAAAATTTCTCTCCAAACAATCAAATCTCTGACTTCTTTGATTTCAATTTACTGTCCAAGAAATCAGATCTAATAGGGAAGTTCACCTTCCTTTGGATTTTGTAGGTCTAGCATTTCACCAAAGATCTTCAACATTTAGTGAAATCAGACTATCACTCCTTCTGAATGGGAAATCTTAGGGGGCTAGCAATAAGATTTTTAATAAAAACATCTCTTATGTATGTTCTCCTAGGGTTAATCTAGATATGCGGAAGTTTTTTTTTTAATACAGTTTCCCAATATCAGGTTAATATTGCTATAAGAGTGGTGGATCCCCAATGTCTTTAGTCTATGGTCAGTTGGACTCATCATTTAACTATTCTTTATGTGTTGTGTTGTTAACAGAGTAAGGGCTCCTCTCATCTTAACTCAAGATATCCATCTAGTGATGATGATTCTTATTTGATTGGTTTCATAAGAAGGATTCAGGTTAGAATGTTATGAAACTGTCTCATGTGGCAAATTAACTTATTGTGGGTTATATATGATGCAACATAATAGTGAGTTATCGTCGTGGTCCTTGATAGAAGCTGATAAGCACTTTATTCATGCTTACCAAACTTATGTGTCCCCGAATTTCCTACGTCTTTTGAATGTGGAGAATGATACCCTCCTCCCTTTAATTAATAGAAATCAGTTGCTCCGTTATAATAAGGATTGGCAGTTCATTCTAAATTGGTGGCTTGCAGTTCCTTACCACCAACTCACTATCCAACCCAGAGGAAGTAAGAGCATCCACAATGGTAGTGAGTTCCTTAGCACATTTCTAGGTGTCATGTAACCAAACTATACCATTGTAAGAGATGGGTAGATTATTAAGGGTTCCTTAAGTAATAAAATATTAAAGTTTCTTAAAATTCTCAATCCTTCTATCCACTATGTTTACTTTGACATTCTATTAGGACTTTTTTATTTTATTTTTTTATTATTGTTGCAGAGCTGTAGCCAATGATATCTGTTTTCACAGTATTTCTAAATTAAACAAGGACAAGAGAGAAAAAGGCTGGATTCCCTACCATTACAACCATATTTTTTATTTTCTTACTGACACGGGATAGTGGAATCCACAACGCTGTGGATACCCTAAGAGACCAACAACAAGGCTAAGCAGAGGCAGATCCAAGATGCGATATCCCAAATCAAACACCTATTGATTCTCCATCCGGAGTTACCTAAGTGATAAATGAATACAACCTTGAAGGTTGGATACACAATTACAATTAACGCACATGCGTCAAAACAATTTACAAACCATCAATCCGTGCTTAATATCATCTCTAAGTTTCAACCGCTTTTAACTGAGGCCATTTCCTAGTGTTATTATCCCTCCTCCCCTTCATCTTTCCCATAGCAGGCACTCCAATCCCACCTTTTCCCTTTCTCCCACCAATGCTCATTCTTGACAACGTATTCTTCATCGTATTGCCACCACGGCCTCCCACCCTTGCTATCATGCCGTCCTTGGCTTTCTTTTTCCGCCTCATATGACTGATCAACCCATTGACCAGTGACTGAAAATGTCCAGCCTGATCTTTTCTAGTCACAACCCTTTTTCTGGCAGCAACAACATTCTTATCTTGACCCTTCTTGCTCTTTGCTTTCCCATTCCTTGATCGAAACGTATTATCGTTCCTTTCTTCGTCTTCCACATGCCTAAATATCTTCCCCAGTTGCTTCCATAGTGATCTCACATTATGTTCCTTGCGATAACCGTCATTATACTTGCCACCATCGGGGTAATGGCGATGGCGATGGCGCTGGTGAAGAATCAAACCTAGCTTATCCTTCAACCTCCTGAAACGTCCCTCATGTTTGACCTGATCACGGTAATGTGTGGACCATTTGTGCTTGAATCTGAACGGATCTATACGGCGACGAGAAGTGGAAGCTGCTACCTCATTATCATAATAACCATCATCAGAACCATCACTGTCCTGGCCACTGTAGGGATAAGAGGCGGTGTACTCAGATGAGCTACTCCCGCCAGAACCAGCATTCAGCCTTTTGTGGTCCGAGATTCCTTGCTGGAATTCACAGGTGGTGCTGAAACAGGTAGTGGATTGAGATTCCTCTGTCCATAAATCAGACGTTAAGCAAGTGGTTTCACTAGCTGTGGTCGTCCATCTCGAGGCTAGACTGTCAGAAGTCGAACATGAGGAACTCTCTGGTTCCTTCTGGCTTGCCCAACCGCCCTTGCTTCTTCTAGACCTTTTACCATGTACTCTTTGGAACTCATTCTTCTTATATGGTGGGATTTTATAATCTTTTCCTACTTTTGCCGGCTCTCCATCCAGCTTATTATTGTCAAAGCTACCTGCATGATGATCTGTGAATCTTTCAGAACCAAGTGGAGGACTCATGGCGGATCTGGGTTCCAAATTCTTCATTGTTCTGACTTTCCTCTGATAATCGGTTTGATCATGTACCCTCTGTATATTATTCAAATGGCTTGCCGACATCCTTTTATCCAACGCGTAATTGGTTTTTTGTTCTTTAAACTGGCCCATCCGATGAATCTGTTTAAGGTCAGCCTCCCGAACATGACACCCCTGTTCAGTGGAACTTCTAACCGAAAGGCCATCCAGACTGTTAGTTGAATCGCTAAAACTGTGAAACTCCTGGTTGCTGCTTACAGTCTCTTCTACACCAGGAAGAGTCCGTCGACTGGCCAGCCTTTGGAGTGAGGGGATTAAAGACTCTATTCTCTTCACTGTGTCATCTACTTCCCTTGACAAAAAGCCATTCGCATGTGAGGAATCATGCTTTCCCTTCACCTCCCCCATATCCCTGCTGCTTTTGCTTCCACTTCCACGCAGATTGTGGATCTTCTGTTTCTCAATACCAGGATTCATATATGAACTGACTTCTACTGCTGAGCCTCGCCTGGGCGTGGGGAAAGGTAGATAAAACCCATCTCCAAGACGGTATTCTTGGCCTTCCTGTTGAATTTTCTCATGGGAGGAATACCTAGGAGTAGTCACTAGATCCTTTCTGCTGTCTTTTCGCTCACAAATAAGGCAGGGCTTCCTTTGATTCTGTGATTCAGTGGTAAAGTTCGTTGGGGCTATCATGGTGGTGGAGGGCGTATCATCATTATGCGACCTATACACTGATGATGTAGAAGCATCCTCTTCCAAGACTTCACTCGGCAATGGATCATTCTTATTGCCCCCTTGACCATTACGAGAATATGGTGAGACAGGAGGAAGCCTTGAACTATGGACCTGTAGGGCAGCTTCGAGTTGCACAGAGGAGGGAACTGATATCAGGCTTCTCCAGCTAGATGCTAGTGTCTAGATAACCCAGCCCAAGAGAGGTGATTCAGTATTAAAAGCATGTGGTACTTGTACCTCAAATTTAAAGAGCCTTATGTTACTCATGAGATAAGTGTGGAGCTTTATGTAAGGGTAGACTAAATCACCTTGAGATGATTCTGGAAAAGTTTTTCTGTAGCGCAGTCAAGTAGCCTCTTCAGCAACCGGCGTGAACCCTCATCCAACTGTTTATTAATGACCCATCTTCTGTCAGCTTATCATGTTATACAAATTTCGTAATAACGAGTTATCTTATTATACTGGACACTTACAGCTTCAGACGACTGGCTCCCATCTGCAGATCCACTAATCTGCAGCAGTCTGTACAATTTCCTTAGAGAGACAAGGTCAGCTTGTAATGATTCGGTGTCCATCTGTTTTGTATCTGCTACGGCTCGGAGATGGAAATCCATTGTGATCAGAGATTTTGGTACATTTCCAAAAATAAGCAAGGAAGGAACCCGTAGAAGAAAATAATTGAGTGTAAGGCTCAAGGCAACACTGATCTACAAAAACTCACAGTTCTCAGGTAACTAACCATGTATGCTCGGATCCAAAAAGCATTACAGTCGGTATCAGTTTCTGCATACGGATGCGATGTGTAGGAGAGAAAACAACTTGAGAAGCTGGATCTTATTCCTGAAAGGAACTATGAAATTAGAGATCAACACGGTCGGCTAATATTATGTAAGATTCAGCGAAAGTAATCGATATACCAAACAAAAAAACAAAACTTAAAGAAGTGGAAAAACTGGAGATGTGAAGTGGAAAAATTGAAAATTTGAGAGGGGTGGGAGAAGGAGTACGGGTGGGAAAAGAATCTAAAGTTCAACAGTGAAAATACCAAAAAAAAAGAGTTGAAAAAATATGTTTTGGAAGTCTTGAGGGAAACAAAAAGAAAGTCACTACAATATCACCCACAGTCCACCGCTCGAATACTTCTTCTGCATTCAGCTCTCGACATACTCTCATCTATCATGGGTAGCCACATGTCATTCTAGACCATCCTAGCTCAAGTCTGTCTGGGTCTTCCTCTCCCATAAATACTTCCCTCCTGTTCCCACGTATTGAATCATGTATCCAAATCCCGGCAATTGGAATCCTCACATCTTCTCTTCAATCAATGTTACACCTTTTTGTTTATTTGGTCTCATTCTTCCTACAGTCTTTACTAAGTAACAATTGCTTAGAAATCATGAAAACTAAGGATTTGTGCTACACTGCTTGCAGTATTGTAGATAGTTATATCTTCAAAGGAATTTGAATCTGTAATGTAATCGGATCAAACGTATGTTCCCTTTTCCGAATGTATATAGCCATACGTTCTTGAGAGGGGCTTGTACTTCACTGAATCATGACAATGCTCTCAACATGGCATATGTTACTGCCAGTTACCGCAATATATTAGAAACCAAACCCTATCCAAAACTAAGTCCATCAGTCGTTTTATACATCTCTATACAGCCTACCCAAAAGAAAAACCCTAAATCCCCGAACCCCTAACACAGAAGCGCTAAAGAAACCTACAAGCAGGAATAACAATAACTTCCGAACTTCAGAAGAAGATGCACAGAATTTGGTTCTCTGATAATATCGGATTGACAGTAATCATGATATTTCAATTAATGTGCGATTTTTGCGACTTACCACGAGTGAACCGGAATTGGATAGATGGGGACGGAAGTGCAGAGAGAGGGGGAGTATGAAAAGTTTATCAAAGTGGTGAGCGGATGGGTTTCAATTTGCCGTTTCTTTTGCTTCGTTATTCGCCGAGCATCTACAGGTAGAGGAAGACTCCAAAAGAGAGGAAGAATTATGGCGCGAAACGCAGCGAACAGGAGAGATGGGGACTTTTGATGGTGATATACAAATAAAAAATCAACAATAAAAAATGACTATTTTATCTCTATTGAAATGTTTAATAAAAAGTTACAACATATATTCATATTAATAATACAGTCTAAAATCAATTGTAAATCATATCCTTGTAAACAATGTACTATTTTGCACAAAATTTTAAAGCTGACTGATATAAAATAAATAAATAAAAATTAAAAGTGTTTAAAATACCGTCGTGGCTAACTGTCTACACTATATTTTATTTTTCAAAAAAAAAATTTATCTTTTCTTAAAATAATCAGTTAATTTAAATATGAATTTAATCCAAAATTGTACATAAGCTTCAATTCAAATAATGTTTCTTGTCTTTTGTAAATAATGTATGATTTATGTTTAAACGAGTTAAAATAAAAGAAATAGATAAAAGCAGCGAGGTAATAAAAAATAGTGGATGGCCGCCGAATGGGTAGAGGGCTATTTATTTTATTTTTGATATATTTTTTAATTCGAGTCAGTTTTATCTTTAATGTCTAAATAGCACATTATTTATACAAGATAAAAAAATAGTAAATTATTCCTAATATGTGGGGATATTACAATTTATCATCTCCAAGTTCTCCATATATCTTTCAACCCCTCGAGGTATCAGATTTCAGACACTGATCCCCCAAACTATAAATATGTTTGTTTGAGCATTATTTCTCCTTCCTGTCACCAAAACGAAGAACTGTAACGGTTTTTGTCAAAGAATAGGCTTAGGGATAGAGGGAGATTGAGGGTGGGGTTATGCGAGAGGAAACCGTTCCATTGCTTGGCCATTTTGGCAAGCTACCTACCAAGCAAGGCCATTGTGCCCCTTTCCATCTGCCTATATCAATAACATTTTACTCACTTAGAGATAGAGATCTCAATACGCCGGGTTCAGGTCGGGTGACGCTCTACCCGCACCCATTACTAGTTTTCATTTGTGTCACCTAACCCGACCCGTCACCCGAAATTTCATCATCCACACCCGTTTCACCCGTTTTTTTTTTGTTCCAATAAGAAAAGAATGAACAAAGGGAGCAGAGCATGTATGTTACTTATTCGCCAGTTTGCAAAATTACAGTGAGTGAAGAGAATGAACAAAGGTGTAGAGCATGTATGTTGTTGTTCCTTGTTCGCCAGTTAGGGTTGCAAAATTACCTTGAGTGAAGAGAATGAACAGAGTCGCAGAATACGTATATTCCTTATTCGCCAGTTAAGGTTGCAAATTTAGCGTGAGTGAAGATAATGAGCCGAGGCACATGATATGTATGTTTCTTGCTCGTCAGTTAGGATTTACTCTCAGCTGGTTCTATCACCATTGTACTTCATTGATAGTACATTTTTATTCGCTTACTATATATAAGAAGAGAATCATTGGCCATATTACACTCTAGAACCCATGAATTACCAGGACTGGCCCTATTGATATGTCATGCCCACTATTCATGAGCACATACAAGTTGTCATCTACCCAGATGTCTACATTTAGCAGAATTAAAGATAGTCTACTTACTGGACAATTTTCTATTGTTCACTAGAGAAATTACCATATCACCATGAATTGCGGGCAAATTTTACAATTATTAATATCATCATGATCTCTATACAAAAGAAAATTTCTCATCTTTTATAAGATCCATGCTCTTAGGAACACTTGTGCAACTTTCTAGAATAAAGATATGTACAATACTCCCTTATAGCCATAATCCGGGAAGCAACTTTTTAGAGGGTTAGTACGTATAGTCTGGTTTCAAATTTGTGTAGTCATAAATGACCAATTTTCCATTCATTAAAAAAAAGTATCAAAATTACAACATAGACCAGAAAGTTATAATAAACTATGAACAATGCTTGAAATTAGGTAAAAACCCAAAAAAAAGGTTAAATCGGGCAAAACTAGGTAAAAACGGTCATCCTCGCCCATGCATGACGCACGCCCGTGACCTAGTGTTTGACGCCCTTGCGCCCACGCACACATTGCACCCTTGCTCCCGCCTCCGCATGCACGTTGCACCCGTGCCCCTATGCCCGCACGCACCCGTGACCCTGTGCCCGCACTCCCGTGGCCAAGCGCACGTCGCACCCGTGCCCTCATGCCTCACACCTGAGCGCCCGCGTGCACGCCGCACCCGTGCCCCCGCGTCCTCCACGCCTTTGTACCCATGCATGCCCTTTTTCAGTAGTTCTGACATTTTTTTCTTATTGTGTTCCTTGTTTTGCTTTCTTTTGTCCTAAAAGAAATGTGCCTTTAGCTCATACATTCTTGTCAGCATAATTTTCATCCATATTTTCATTTGAATTTTCATCCGGATTTAACATTCAATACTGCTTCTAGAGAGATATTAGAAAAATTAAGCCTCATTTAGTTTGTATAAAGTCCCATACATTTGAATGTAAGCAAGGGTAAGGATGGAAATTTTTTAAAATTTTCAACTATGCGTACTTTTTTCCATATGGGGAGGAAAAAAACGTCTTTACTCAGTGTTGGGCTTTCGCTCCGCCCCTGAACCAATTTGGCTGTGTCAGCTCTGAGATTGGTAGTTTCATGCCACTATGAAAAAACATGCTAGATGTGCTCAATTGGGCGAAAATTTTGAATTAGATCGCGCTACTTTGAAATCAGATGGTGTTTTTCGTAGTAGTCCAAGGGGTTGGCTGTTTGGACAGGTGAAGATCCTTTCATGTAGGAGAGTATTTAATGGGCTCAAATCTTTTGCATGATCTCATGTGTTTGAATATAGCAAGCAATCAAGGGAATCCAGACCTTCTTAAGCGTAGAGGGGCTAGATGGAAAAGGTAGGCAAGGGGGTTTGTTTGGCATATTCCCCGGAAGATCAGGTTCTTTACAAAACGCTTATAGGTTTGATCCTGTAGAATTTGACTCATTTCTCATTGAGCGAGGGATACGAAATAAATCAGACTGATTTTGATTTCTCGATCTAATGGCATTCTCATTCCCTTTATTCCAGTCTAAATCTTTCCCACATACCTAAGTACCAGCACTCATGCTGGAGTCAGAACCTTCTCATAGCCTAACTTGTTGTGATAGCCAAGGTTGACTAGTCTGTGCATGGGAGGCATATCTGGTCAAATTTTCACTTTTTCTGCTAAACTGCACCAGCTAGTAGAATCAAGGTATGGCTTCGAAAAACAAGTAAAAAAGGGCGCCTACCATGGGACTTGTCGGATATATTGAGTCATATGGGATTTTCGCATTCTCTTACCGATCGACGTCTAATTTTTGTTTGCAATGCGATATAAAGTGAGTGAAATTATAGGATTTCGTGACCCTTTTTGGTAGTTTGATCACGGAATTTCTCTGTTTTTCTGAAATGTGAGTATGTGACTTGATATAATTATGACGGTTTGATCTATTATTTATCATTCATGGGCATTGATAAGATCCTTCCTTTTAGCTTGAGCATCTTTGGTTTGAGTCCTATTACTTTGGCTGGATTATTCGTAACTGTGTATTTAAAATACAGACGTGTGATGTGAATCCTTGTCCATTCTTTCTTAGCGTGATTTTCATGTGAAGTCATTACTAGCGATTCCTGCTTTATGCAGGCGAGTTGCGGCCTGCAATCCGAATTGAGAAAGGGTTTTCGGGGTTAGCTCACTCTTGCAGGATCATAACACTTTGTCCTTTCTCATAATGAGAATGTATATAACCCTCTTCTGAGCCGGTGAGGTATGGAATGAACTTATAATCATGGACGTAGCTTCACTCAATTCTTTCTTTGAGGATCAACAAATCAAATGATATGTTTGTTCTAATTTTTGTCTCTTCTTCTCCCTCTAAATCAAACATTTCTTTGCCATAGAGGATCAGTTTATGGAAAAGAGTCGAGTCGATTAGGTTCGACGACGGTCAAAATGAAATCAGGTTTTAATTGATTGTAATTACTTCCTTCTTACTTCTTAGAGGAAAAGTAATTGGTAGGGATGACAAGACGCTTCCTATTCACATGGAATTCGTTCCCAGAAATATAGTTATCCCTATCCCCTCGGAGCTATACCACGAGCCTTCAATCCTCTATGGTAGATAGAAAATTAATTGATTATTGTGAGATTTGTGGAAATAAAGAGGAAATCAGCCTCATAAAGGGCGACCAAGTTTCACTGAAACGGTCGCTCGTTTCTTTTTAAGATTCTTCACAAAGAATAGGCTAAAAGACCAGTTATAAGTGCTCACATCCACAAGATTTCATCGGTTTGAGAAAAACCCAATCACTAAAGGTAAAGGAAGCATTTGGGAGGAAACGGGACACCCTACAGCATAGAACAAAGTTAAGCGTCTGGAAACACATGAACAAGAAAAAGTTAACAGTATATACTCCAATAAACATTATTAGTGTGGATGTGCAGAAGCCATCATGAAAGCCACAGTTTATGTGGTGCTTAGGAAGCTTTACATCATCATATACCAGTCTATACCCTCTGGTATTACATATGCTATCTAACTGTATCACTCTTTGAATGTACTGCTGTTTGGTGGACAGGATCAACGTCACTTTTGCTGTATGTTGTTGACCTAAAAAAATCTCAACAGCTTTTGTGTTCACAGCAATAAATCACACAAAATTGAAGAGGGCATCTCTTGATGGCTTCAACCCGTCTTTCAAAAAACGCCCCAAAAAATGGATCCAGCTCAAGAATTGGACATTATACGTACAGCTTCAAGAAAAGGTAACCTTTTTTCGTACCAAGAAAAGGAAAACCATCATTCATATACACAGGATGGACAGTTCTATGTGCTTGAGCGTTTTAAGTAAACAACGACACCAACACTTGTAACTGCAACAGCCCCAGCTAAGACACCCGAATGAAGAGATGTCCATCTGCTTGTCTGGATGGTGGATGTATCAGTCACAGAGGTTGTCTCCTGGCTTGCACTGGGGAACTCCAAGTGCAACCTCAAAACCTAGAGGTGAAGCATTATTTATGCAAATCTTGCATGTGTTCTTTTGGTTAAAATCTTTATGTACAAATGGAACGGATTCCATTTCATCTTTGCTAAGACCACCAGTCTTTGATTGAAACTCAAAAATTCTCTATTTACGAAATAGCTTAAACATTACAACACTTCCACATTTATTAGATCAGAGTTAATTACCTTCTGCCCGGCTGTCTTAGCATGACCTACTGCACTCATGAGATCTCCATCAGATAGAAGTAAGACTTTATCCCCTTCATCATCATCATACTAGACAGACAGACCACAGACAAATTCTAAGTTTAATGAAATCTCCAACATAATTTGGACGACAATCCTAGATTCTGAAATGCAGATTAAACTGATGTACTCACTAAAAGTTGCGGTGGTTCTTGATCATTGCTGGCACCTATCCTTTGCATTACAATGGCAAGCAGTTCGCCTAGATTCTCGGTGCCTGCACAAAATGTTTAGCTTGCTTGCACAAAGGGAAAAGGCTTGACAAGATGAAGCGATGAACTTTCCCAGTGTAAACAAAATGAAACATGAATCATGCACTAAAAATACAATAATATCTAATATCTCATCAACTTCCAATGCCACAACAAAAATAAGCTCTCCATGTATGTATAAGCAAAACTGATACTGACCGGAATTGAAACGATGAACACGTCCCTTGTGATCCACGAATTTGAATGAAAATGTGTTTCCCACAAAAGATGAGAACTTCCCAACTTCATTTCCTTCTACTCCCAACATAGCCGACATTTCACTGTGACAGGTATAGGACAAATCAGTTCACCCGTTATTCTTCAGAAACCTAGTCAAGGAGGGAAAAAGCAAAACAAAACCTGTGGGTGTCAAAATCATCTGGCGGTTCTAAAGCTAGTGCTGAGTCCCAAAACTTCTGCATCGGAGAGCTTGTCATATCATGGCAGATCCAGAGCTACTTTCCACCTATATAAGACAAAACTCATAAGATTGACAGACGAGATGTAATGTCAAACCAAATGATTGTGAGTTGCATATATCCTTCTAAATCAGTTCATTCGGAATCTGGTTCATCAATTAGAGATAATAACGCAAATCTTTCTCCATCTGTTATAAGTAGCATCGAATTATTCAAGAGAATTTATGTTGAAGGTATGGCTGAAAGTTACTTGAATGGATGAAATGCCACAAGAAGAGAAGGTCAGTTTCCAGGAAGTAGGAATAGTACCAATATGATTTGGGATTAGAGAAAGCAACACTTACCATGGATAATGCAGCATGCGTGAGCTGCAAAACATCCACACATGCAATAACAGAGCCCTCTGCGTAAAAGAAGAACAAAGTAAATCAATACTGAAGTCTAACCTAACTAGATAAGACTATTCAAAGGAGTAGCGTTCACTCAGTACCTTTGTCCACAACAGGAAGATGAAGAAACTTTCCATCATGCATTACGTGCAATGCCTCAAGAATTGTTGTTTCCACCGATACTGAGTCAGGGCTTGGAGTCATTACCTAGAGAGGCAGAAAATATGCAAATTAAACTAGTATAAATCTGACAAAATCTATTCAAACTTAAGAAAAATGAGAACTTTTATTTCTATGACTGGAGAGGCGAAGAAAAGAATGGAGGGCTATGATGCTAAATATTAGTTTATAAGTACCCTTTCCACCAAGGTCGATTCCGGAGACACATTTGGTGCAACAACCCGCATGAGTATGTCCTTTGAACTGTATTATGTAGAAAAAAAAGTGGGCGAAAGCCACACAGGAAACATGAGAGAGAGAGAGACCAAGATCTTTATATCAGACAAAGCTGACAAAATGAAGCAAAGATGTAAGAGAAGATTACGTTAAAATCCCAAGAATCTTGTTTGCAGACATAACAATTGCTGAGTTAGTGCGAGAATCGCGCATCCTCTTTGCAGCAACATGAACTGGGTCTGAGGGAGAAACTATAGCTAACCTGAAACATGTATTACAGGAACAGTGCAAGACTAGTTTCTATCATATTGATCAGGATGAGCCACAGCTTAGAAAAAGGAAAAGCAAATAAAAGCGTAGACATACTTGGCATTTTCAGCAATGATAGATGATAAAGAAGGCTTGAACATCCGTTCCCTTAAGGACTCTATGAATGCTAATGGAGCTGCAATGATCAGACACAAGATAAACAGAAAATCAAACTTTACCATGGCAATACTTCTTTCCATGCCCCAAGAACAATGGTAATTAAAACTGGACAGTAAAGAATAAATAAACTAACATGACACAACTGCAATAGAGCTTTATAATTGTCGAACGGGCATCATTAGTCTAGGAAATAGTGCATTTATTATTTTTGTAATTAATTAGGTTCTTATGTCTGTCCAGCATGTAATTAATTGTACCTGTTCAGTTATTTATATTTCCTACATAGACACTTCCTAGGTGTCTCTTCCCTTAGATTATCTAGACCCTTCCATAGGTGCCTATAAATATCGAGCTGTATATCTCATTTATGACCATTAAAACTGGATAAACACATAGTAAACTACATGGTATCAGAGCCTAAACCTACCCTTTCCTCTCTCTCTGGCCTCCGTCAGCTTCTTCATTCCTAACCCTAAACACTGCAGCCTCCTCTTTAATTTCTGGTTACACCTTCAGCTCTAAATCTCCAGCACCAAATCTTTTTTTTTTTTTTTGGCATCTTTGCCTCATCTTGGTGTTCTTTTCTCCTGCGGTGTTCTCAGCTCACCTCTGTCTCTCGTGCATCTCCAATCTTCTTGCAGTAACTCTATCTTCTAGGTCTCTCCCCTCTCTTTATTAATCCAGTGTGAGTCTCTCCACTAAGGATTTAAGATGTCAAAGGAAGATATTTCAAATTCGGCATCAAGTCAACCAGACCACTTCACCATTGAAAGTGTTGCTGCAGCCGCTGCCCTCAAGCACCAGAAGTTCGACCTACCCCAGTCCATTCATCCTATTGTTTTAATGGATCAAACTACCTTGGTTGCTCTAAACTGGTGAACACTCTTTTCCGTGGCAAAGACCTTGATGACCACCTTACAAAATCAAAGCCAGGAAAAGGGGACAATGATGCTGAGTGGCAGAAAATCAATGCCAATATTCGTATCTGGTTATGGGACTCTATGGACCCAAATATTAGTAGCACCTGTCTTTATCTATACACTGCAAAAGAAATTTGGGATTTCATACAACAATCCTACTCTTCAGCCCAAGACGGTGCCTTTACCTATGATTTATGGCGTCAAACCACAACCTCAAGCAAGGTACTCGATCTGTCACAGAATATGCTACTGATCTTCAGCGGCGGTGGTCCGAACTTGATCAGTATCAAACCTTTACTTGGTCATGTGCTGCTGATGCTACTCATCACAAATCTTACCTAAATCAGCAGTGGTTGTACTGCTTCTTATCCGGCCTAATTCCAGAATATGATCAGGTTCGTGCTCAAATCTTTATCAACACTCCTCTTCCAGCTTTGCCCTTTGCCATAGCTATTGTAAAACATGAAGAGAGCAGACACAACATCATGTTGGACAATAAGACAGTGGACAACACACCTCTAGCTGCTAAAACGGTTTCTACTAAAACACCTAAAGAAAAAGGAAGATGGTGTGATCATTGTAAGCAGTCTAATCACAACATTGATCAATGTTGGAAGCTGTATCCTCAAGATAAATGAGGTCTTAGTGCTGGACGCGCAAATTCTGCCTTTTCTACATATGGCAACTCTGCGCCCTCATCCATATCTCAAGAAGAAATACAACAACTTAGAGCAATGCTGCAATCTCTTCAAACCCCTCTGGTCATTTGCTCTCTTGCTCTGCAACGTAAACCCCTCTACAAATTTTTGTCTTAATGCTTCAGAACAGTCTACACATTCAGATTGGATCTTGGATTCAGGTGCTATCTCACATATAACATCTACCTCATCTTTACTTACACACTATCATCCTTGTTCCACTAAAGACAACATTACTACTGTCAATGGCATGTCTACACGTGTTGCTGGACACAGCAATGTCATACTTTCTATCCAACTATATTTGAAAAATACCTTGTGTTCCCGGACTTGTCATGAACCTTGCATCTATCCACAAACTGACTACTGACCTTAATTATGTTGCTATTGTCTTTCCTTCTTGGTGTATCTTGCACGATCTGCCCACAGGGAAGATGATCGGAACCGCTAAGCAACGGGATGGACTGTACTACCTTGATATACATATTGCCTTGAATTCCTCACCTAAAGCCCTTGCTTCAACCACTACCAATACCAATGCTATTTGGCTTCATCATAAGTGCTTTGGTCATCCCTCCTTTCATGTGCTAAAAGTCATGTTCCCACACCTCTTTAATAGTATTGTTTTTAAGATTTTCAATGAGATGTATGTGATCTTCACAACTGCCTGATCCACCACACACTCTACTACCTCTAGATTCGCCACCATCTTCTCCATCCCTTACTCCACCACAAGACTAACCGGTTATCTTTCCTACTGAATCTTCCACCACAGATCATTCCTCTAACCTTCAAAAAACAAAGGTATTTTCAAAGCAGTACAAATCCACACCATGGCTGATGCAGGACCAACTGTCTAACCCAGGTATTGATCCTCTCCCCAAGGAAACCTCTTCTCCAATTGCTTTGAAAAGGTGTATGTCAGTGCACAAAAACCCCTATCTATCCTTTGGTCAATTTTGTAAGCTTAATATTTTTCTCTTTCTCATGCCTTGTTTGTTCAAAGCTTGAATGAAATCCGAATTTCCAAATTGGTTTCCGAAGCATTGGCCAAGAAAGAGTGAAGGGATGCTATGCAAGAGGAAATCAGAGCTCTTGAAAAAAATCATACATGGGTTGTTGTAACAAAACCACCTGGAAAGCATATTGTTGTTTGCAGGAGGATCTTTACTGTTAAATACAATGCTGGTGGATCTCTAGAGCGGTACAACGCTCGACTTGTGGCTAACGGGTACACTCATACATATGGAATTGATTATTAGGAGACATTTGCTCCTGTGGCTAAGCTTAACACTGTTTGCATCCTATTATCCTTAGCATCTCAGCTTGATTGGCCTCTATTACAATTTATGTCAAGAATGCATATTTCCACAGTGACTTGCATGATGATATCTATATGCGAATCCCTCCAAGCTTTGATAGTGAGTCTACTTCTACCAAAGTACATCGATTAAAAAAGCCCTCTATGGCCTCAAACAGTCCCCTCAAGCTTGGTTTGACCGATTCACCAAAGTTGTTTGAGTTGCTCATTTTAAACCACCTGGAAAGCATATTGTTGTTTGCAGGTGTATCCTTCTTGTCTACATTGATGACATTATTATTACTGGTAATGATTCAATAGAGAGACAATGTTTGGAAAAAGTAGCTCAAATCAAAATTTGAGATGAAGACTCTTGGCTCTATCAAATATTTCCTCGGAATTGAAGTTGCCCACTCATCTCAAGGCATCTTTATCAGTCAACAAAAGTATATCATATTCTAAGCCAGACAAACAAGAGTGGTGTCGACCAGCTACTTCATCGATCCCAATCATCAGCTCGGCAGTGCTCACAATGAACCTAAGATTGATTCATCTACATATCAACGTCTGTGTGGTAAGTTGATATATCTTTCCTATACTAAACCTGATATTTCTATGCGGTAAGTATCCTAAGTCCATTCATGCATGACCCAAGAAAACTGCATCTAGAAGCTGCCTATAGGGTTCTACACTACTTAAAGGGGACTCCAGGTCAACGGATCTTGTTCAAAAAGGGGGAACAACTAACAGTTCAAGCCTTCACTGATGCTAATTATGGTGGCTCTCAGGCTAACTGATGCCCACTACAGGGTTTTGTGAGTTCTTGGCAGGAAATTAGTGACATGGAGAAGCAAAAAAACAGAATGGTGTGGCTTGATCCTCAGCAGAATCTGAGCTGAGAGCTCTTGTAAATGGTCTATGTGAGCTACTTTGGATCAAAATTGTTCTATGTGATTTACGAATCAAATGAAAGGTCCCATGGAGTTGAGATGTGACAACAAGTCTACAATCAGCATAGCCCACAATCCTATCCAGCATGATCGAACCAAGCACATAGAGATTGACTGAAACTTTATCAAGGAGAAGATTGAAGGAGGTATAATTGATCTGCTATATCCCCTCTAAAGAGTAGATTGCAGATGTATTTACTAAACCTCTCCATAGTCCCATATTTCATAATCTTATCTTCAAGTTGGGCATGAAAGACATATACAAACCCAACTTGAGGGGGAGTGTTGACAGGCATCATTAGTCTAGGAAATAGTGCATTTATTATATTTGTAATTAATTAGGTTCTTATGTTTGTCCGGCATGTGATTAATTGTACCTGTTCAATTATTTACATTTCCTAAACCGACACTTCCAACGTGTCTCTTCCCTTAGGTTATCTAGACCCTTCCATAGGTGCCTATAGATATAGGGTTGTATATCTCGTTTATGATCATTAAACAATGAATAAACACACAATAAACTACAATAATCTCTTTTGCAACCACACAGCAAGATGTTTTTTTGATCAACTTCTTTGAATGTGTAAAAAGCATGTCGCATCAGTATCGTGACCAAACACCACAGGTTGAACTCATGGAACAGAATGATACTTCCCCAATTTGAATTTGATGTGGAATTGGTAAATCTAACAAATACATTTTTCCCTGATAAGCTACTATACAAACAAGCAATCTCATACTATCTAAGCACATACAGTACTGCACTCAATTTCTCGCGCCATATGCACATATCAAGTTCTAAATCGGCCAACTTCAGCTTTTTTCCGAGCAAAACCAATAAATTCAGCCACAGGAACTCGAGTAGCACATAAAGCAAAACATATAAAGATAGGATAAAGAGTAAAATGAATTTACACATTTAACTGTTTAACTGTTGTCCAGTTATATGTAATTATTCATCACTCACACCACATCCACCTTAAGCTAGAAGTTTGGAAACTTGTAGTGCACTAATGCACTGAAATGCCCTTGGTAGAGATTATGCATGAAGACAAGCCGAAAATAGCTCAAGCTAACAAGAAAGAGTTAAACATACCAGTGAAATTGCTTCCCCACTGACGCTCAACTCCTTCAACAGCAGCTGCAATAGCACTACCCTGCTCTGCAGCTTTTTCCATTCTAGAAATGGCATCGTATAGACACTTTGTTATGTCCAACAGAGCAGTGACTTCGCCATTTTCTACAACTGGGAGATGTCTGAACTTTCCTGTTGAAATAGATCAGTCTCAGTGTCAAGATTTGGGAAAACACTAGTACGTTCTAAATAAAGTAAAACAACACCCAACTAAAATGCATACATACCAAATCCAAATACAGTCTGGTGAGTTTATCTCACTGAATAAATAGTAATTTAACAATTGTTTCTCAAAGGACCTAGCAGAGAGCTATACATCTAGACAGCCATAACATCTGTAGCAACTAAAAAGTGGTAGAACTAACAGCCAAAATCAGTTCTCATAACTCAGATGTCACAAGCTTACCCTGGACCATCTTCTGGAGAGCATCGATAGCTAGGGAATTTGAACTAACAAATATTGGGTTCCTTGTCATAACTTTTGAAACGAGGGTCTGGTCTGGTCTAAGCTCTTCCGCTATCACCCTTGTAGCAATGTCCTAAGAAGCAAATTAACACGCACAAATATAAATCAAGGGTGCAAAAGATGATTCTATCTCGACTATTCACGCCACCCATTTCACAGGGGGTACACCAGAATCATCACTTCATAAGGCGCGTTATATGTACAGATAACCACCCATCAGATTCAATGAACTTAGGATCTGTATGAACCAGAGCATGCCAAGAGAACGACATACTGAACTGTCAGTTGAGACCAGAAAGAGAAGAAACCTTGTCAGTGACAATCCCAGAAAGCAAGGCATTTGAATCGGTCAACAAAACAGCATCAACCCGCCTGGCAGCCATTCTCCGGCAAGCATCCGACACAGTAGTGCCCTCCGGGATAGTCAATGCCTTCGATAACCGAAGCTTCTTCACGGTTCTCTCCCCAGCAACAGACCTGTTTTTAACCCGGTAAATAATTTCAAAACCAATAATCACGAGAATAGAAAACGAGAAATCAACTTCAAATCCGAGCTCGTAATTCGATAGAAGAACAAGCATAAGGGAAACCGGAACGGATATGATTGAGCAGCCCCAAGAAAGGAGGATCGAAAGGAAACAATTACGAGTTCGGAGAATTTGGTTTGGACGTGTTGGCAGGGGCGCCATTCTCAGACGAAGACATCTTCCTGCCTGTCGATGACCCTCTTCTCTGCGTCGTGCTAGTTCGCCGAGGGATAGGTGGTGGAGCAAGGGAGCTCATTTTTGTAATTCCAACGGCAGTTTAAAGCCAGCAAAGGTAATGGTCGCAAAACTTGCCCGAACGTGTTTTTTTGAATTTCAGACAGATTGATCCTCACTGCAGAGAAAAGAAAGAGAGAGGAGGGAAACCAAGCCCTAGATTTTCCTCCCTCTCTCCTTGAATGATAATCGTTGACGTCCTTGCGTCTTCCGACTCTAGAGATGTTTTTTTTTTCTTGATTCTCTCTTAAACTTTCTCTCTGAGTTCTATGCCAGATTGTCTATGATGGAGGTGCCGGAGGAATCGATTCCTAACCAAAAGGTGGCACTTTGAATTTCACAGAAGAATTTGATATTATATAAAAGCATAACGATGAATGAGTGCAGAACTTGATGACAACCCAGCTGCCTCGTGTCTGTCTGTGCCTTTGTGGTTCTAGATTTGCTTGCAAGGCATGTCAACTAACCGTCACTGGCTTCATTTTTGTCTTTCGCTCCGGACGGGGTCGACCAGTGAGGCAGGGCAGTAATCTCATTGGTTTGACGGGCGATACTCATAACAAATTTTTGTATTACTGTAATTAAATGCAACAAGCATTGTGTTTTTAGATAAGTACTTTGAGATTTTGTATAATTACGCAGAGGGAACATGAATTCCGTGCTCTGTTTTCACAAATTTACTCAATCACACCATAAGCTTAGATCACGAGTTTGGTTATGCAAGTTTATGATAAATTAACACTTTCCGGTTCGATATTGGCGTTTTCTTTTTTAGCCAACATTAATCTAGCTTTAGTTTATACATGTCATCTTCTCATTTGTTATTTTTCCTTATTTTTTCAGTAGGACACACACTCTCCCCTCACAATATATATTTATATTCAAACACAGGTTTTCTTGGGTTATTTTTGAGTTTGGTCCTGACAAACGGACCCTTAATAGTAGATAGTGTGATCAACTTCCTTTCAACCCCCTTCGGTGGGAGCGACTCCCCCCCCCCCCCCCCCCCCCCCCCTTCTCTTTTCCAGGTGATTGGCTAGACAATTGTGCCTCGTTAGTACCCGCAACACGAACTCACCATCGATCTTGGGAATGGCAGGCAATGAGTAGAGGTTGCTTGCTTTGATTGTTGATCTTCCGCCTTTTCATCTTCAACTTTCTTCATCCTCGTTCTTGAAGATTTAACACAATCAATTAACTCTATTTCATTTACATTCGTCGTTTTCTAGCCGACTGATTGTATAATTTCTTTCCAAGCTTTTGATCTACTGTTTGGGACGCTTTGGGTATATAATCATGGGCTAGGCCCTGTTTCCTTGCATGTCCTCCTCTCGAACTTTCATTTTCTCAGTTTGTTCACCTCCTCTTCCCTTAGTAGTTATTTCTCCTTCTGATCAATTCCTTTTCATTCAATGACGATTAAAGAAACTATTGGTTCTTTTCTTGTCTATGAGTGTTGTCCTATTGGCAAGCTCTTCGCTCGTAATGATATTAGACCCTCTACACTCTATACTACTCTCACGAATTGTTGGAGTATGTTTGAGGGCTTTCATTTCTACAAGGTAGCCCTATACTGTTTGGTAATCGAATTTGAGCAAATTCAGGTCTTGCATGCAGTACTTGTAAGGGGGTTCTTGGATGGTTATCTGAACTAGTGGCGGCTAAGTTGGGTGGATTCACCGGTGTTATGGAAGACCCAACATCCTTGGGTTTTAAGTACGTTTGAATCAAGGTTTTTCTCAACCTTCCGGTCTTGAGATGCATACCCCTTCCTCTTGACGGGCAATACTTAGTGTTCACAATCACTTATAACAACATTTTGCTGATCTGCTCCAAGAGTGGGATTTTCTTGCATAATTCTGAAGGCTGCCTTAATACCACCTCTGATGATGACGAGGAGGATATGCCATAAGGGTTGTGGTTGTCCATGGAGGTCTTCATGGCTCACAATAGGTCTACGGTGGTTCCCACTCTACCGGATGCTTGGTCTGTATCTAATCTTCTAGGGCAGGGACACCCTTCTGTCTCCACTAAAATGTGGGCATGTCCTTACGCCTGCCACCAATACAATCGGTAGCTCAACCAGAGGGTGCTGTCAGACCGTTTGAATTCCATGCAAATTGACCCCCCTCTCCACCAAGAAGGTTAGGTAAACGACCATTCAACATATTCTCTCAGAGATAACATTAGAAGAATTTTTGGGATCTACGTCTGCCTGAGATGGACCGCAAGGGCAAGAGAGTGGCATCTTCATCTAGCTTAGCTTCTCCAGCACCAGGACGGAACAAAGGTAGGGAGGAAGGATTGTGGGCGGGATGGAGGCACTAAGGAAGGCTCCATCATGCCTTAGCAAGTAACGGTTTGGACGACTGCATGAGTTAGGGCACCACTCATGCAGTTGATTGTCTTGTTTTGGTTTAGCTGTGTTCCCTAGTTTCTTAGTAATTAAATTGAGTCTGTGTACTCTTATTCTTTAGGGTTTACCTCGGTCCAATTAGGTCTCATGGGAAATATTTGTACGACAAGTACATATATTTACTCTTTTGTTTACCCATGAGATCAATGTAAGTTGATCTTGGCTATTATTTTCATTATGACTAGTATTCTCTAGTTCTTAAATCTAATGTTTAGTCGCTTAGTGGTTATTGGTTTTGTTAATGTACATAGCTTCCTAGAGTTTGGTAATATGGTCAGACTTCTCAGCTACTCGCGCAACGTCCCAGTGGGATTAAGTTGTAGTTAGTAGTCCCTTTAGTGGCTATTGACTTTGGGTTGAATCCGACTTTGGTTGTACTTCAAACTGAATATCAGTGGATGTTTGTGGTTAAAAAAACACTTAGTAGCGGATAATCTCTATATTTCAAATTACTATACTATAACCCTTTGTTTTAAAAAAACAGTTATTATACTATAACCCTAAGTTTAAATTATTTCATTTTATAACATTGTTTTTGCTTGAAAGGACTATAGGAATTGAATTTCTTCTTTATAATGATATCCGTCATATAGCCCTGATTTCATTTTGTTTCATTGTTATTACATAAACCATGATTATGTGGTTTAAGTGTGTCATGCAACCTTTGAGCATTAGAGTTATCTAGAGGATAACACTAAGGCCATGATGAAGATTGTATCCTTTAAAACTAAACCAGCATCAAGACACTATGAAGTGTGAACTGGAAGCATACTTTAGATGTATTTTTTCCTACATGTGTGATCAACCGTGAAAGTTGGGAAGTTCCAACAAGATTTCGTTTGATTGTGCGAGTCACCGCGTGGTGTATGACATGCATATAACTTGTCAAATTACTGATGCGGAATATGGAAAAAAAAAATCGGTTAAACAATAATTAAGCAAGGTTTTGAACCGTGCTTTAAAATCATATCGCTATAGAATCCAATTAAATAAAATACACTTACGAGCCGTGCTCTAAAAGCATTAGATCGACACACATTCAGCCACCTTAAAACACGGTTATCCAGTGAACCATGCTTTAAGGTGTGTGATTGGCGCGCCTCAACCCATCTTAAACGACAGTTTCTAAGGAAACCGTGTTTTCTACTCTCATTATAAAACACGATTGTCGTTATAACCGTGTTTAAAAGCTCTTGTGCGCTTGCCAAAAGAACGGTTTTAGTCATGCCACACTAATTTGTAATTTGTGGTAGTGTCCGGATTCAAACTCGCAACGAGGGTATAGTCTCTTGCGCCCTGACCACTAGGCCATGAGACATCATCCGTGTTTATTTTTTGGACTAAATATGTATATATATATATATATGTAATGTTAATATATTCTTTTAATAATTAGCGTTCTAATTGTTACTGAAACTTATGTTCACTCACATACAAATTATAATAAGTAATAAAATCGTATTAATGTAAACTTCAATTAATATGTTGCTTTATTATTTGCTAATTTAATTTTTATTTTACAATTACAAGCCACTAACTTATTTATTATTAGTTAATTCTGTCTGAGTACTAAATATGAGTTTCATTGACAAATAATTTCTAAACATAATGATAAATAATTTCTAAACATAATGATAAATAATTATTGTATAAAAGTTATATGAATAATAATAAATCACACTAAAATTATATAATAAGAAATATTCTAAAATTACATATATGCATATAGGTTCAACAATATGATGATTTAATATTAGCCTATTTATTATTTGAGTGTCTGATCATATGTTTCAATAATAATTACAATGCTAATTATGAAAGACAATTTACTAAGATTAAGTACATGCTCCTTTTATAACACAATTTAACCTTAAACGTCTTTTAAGATTGTTGTGCAAAAACTATATAACAAAGTATATAAATAAATGCAAAGAAGAGGCAAGTGCACCTAATCGATGTAGTACAACAAGTGTCGTATCCACAAGGAAATTGATCCAACTTTCCTAGTCTCGGTAATTAGTAATTGAAATGAAAGCAAAACAAATGGGGGTTTAGCCGGCGGCAGGCTTGATTATGTTAATTTGGTAATTGAAAGAACAACAACTAAACTAGAGATGATAGTTTAATGGATTGGATGGAGAAGTACTTTGGGAATTTGGCAATCACCCAAACTACCTAAATATACTAGCAATTCTTCTTATGCCATAGTTGTCTTTTTAGAACAAGGATAATAACCCTCTAAACCAAAGATGGGCTAAGTCTTACTTAGTTAATTTTAAACTTCAAAATCAATTAGGGTTAAACTCACTAAGTAGCATAAAGCAAGTTCTAGATAAAAGCCCCAAATTATACCCACTAACCCTAGGGGTGTAAGTCAAGGGTTCTCTCTTAATTTGGTCACAAAGCCTAACTCAAAACCAAATTGTAGCAAGGGTTCACCAAGAATGCACTCAAGTGATCAATTTAAGAGCATTGAATGATAATTAAGAGATAAACAACTATATTGAGGCATAACAAGATTTACAAGCATATTCTAGGGTTTGGGGTCAAAAACCCATCCCAAAGCACTAAATGAGTTTACTCAAACATTGGAGCTACAAAGGAGAGAAAGGAGAAAGAGATAGCCATTAAATGAGAGTGGTTGAGCTTTGAATGAGGTGGGGTCTTCCCCTTTCTTCTCTTCTTCTTCTTCTCTTCTCTTTTTCTCCTCTTCGGTCGCTTCTGTTTGTCGCCTCTATATGTTCTCCAATGGGGCTGAAGTGGGCGAGTCGATTAATGAATTTTTCATTCTCCAAAATCTGTGTTTTAACAAGTCTGGGGCGCCTCTGTGTGTGTGGTCCGGGTTTGCGTCCGGCTAATAAACCTGGACCACACTGACGTGGATACATCTGGGAGCGTAGATGGGAAGTCCGGGTTTGTAAACCCGGACACAAACCCGGACCATGTCGAAATGTTGGTAGAGAGTTGGGCGAGAGTGTGGTCCGGGTTTGTAAACTCGGACACAAACCCGGACCATGTCAAAAAGAGGGCAGTAGCTTCAGCGGGGGATTGGTCCGGGTTTGTAAACCCGGACACAAACCCGGACCATGTCAAAATCTTGGCAGAAGGTTACGCAAAGGATTGGTCCGGGTTTGTAAACCCGGACACAAACTTAAAAATGCATCAAAATGCCCATTTTCTCCAGTTTGGTCCCGTCTTGGTCTCGACTCTCGTGACACGCATCCCCAAGTCTCGTATAAGCATCCAAACAGCTCCTTTTCATCATTCGTTTGTGCTCCAGTGATCTTATACCTAAATTATATCCAAAAGTGTGTAAGTTCACTAATGATTACTAAATACTCTATAAAGTGGTGAAAATAGGTTATAATCCAAGTAAAATGCAAGTGAATATAAACCTAATAAATGCATATTTTCACCACTTATCAAAGATCTCTTCACGTGTGGTGATCAATGCTTTTAAACACGGTTCAAGCGAAACCGTCATTTAAGATCTTTTTGTGCGCAGTATGTGTAGACAACAAAAATTCTATCCTCATAAAGCAAAATTTGGAAGAGTAAATAAAATAAGAAGGGTCGTCAACTTTCTGTCTCAAAATATCTTGGTGTGCCTGCCACAATGAAGTCACCATTTTATTAAATATTTTCAAACCTTGGTGAGAAACTCTTTTATTTTTCATAAAATAAATTTCCAACTGCTAGCTTATTTAAAAAAAATCTATGTTTTCAAAATTACATTTTTTTTTTCACATTTTATTTTATCTAGTTGTTTGTTAACGATTCATTCTTTCAAGTCATCTAGTATTGTTATTTTTCTTTCAAATTACCCTTTTAACATCTGTTAGTTTTAATTGTAAATTATGCACTACATCAATACCATAAAAGGAAGCAACGGCTAGTGGTGGAGTCAGCTTGGAGCAACCCTATATATCATGGGTTCAATTCTTTTCACATACATTTTTCCCCAACCTGCTAAAAAATCATAATCCTCAATTGCTTACCTCTATCTCCTTTCTCTTGCTTTGAGAACATCATCGATTACAAAAAATCACAGCATTGGCGTGATTCATCCATCGTCGACCCTAAGCTCTGAGCAATCCTTCAGGATGCTCTTGAATTTCCAAAGAAAAATCTAACAACCACTGTTCATCTCTTTGCCGACCTTGCTATCTGGCTGGAATTGTTTGCTTCATTCTTGTCATCGCCATGAACCACTGACACCATTTCCCCCCTTAAATGTGCGAGTCGGTGGCTTCTGAGCATCGATGATTTCTAATCTCTACCTAGTCAAACACTACCCTCCCAGCAATGCCTATTCCTACTCGAAGGTTTGAATCACTATTGTCTTGACCGAACGCTGCCTTAAGCCTCATTCGACATTTCATACGATTTACAACACATGGAATCACCCATTTGGTTTGATTTCTGATCTTCATCCCTGTTATGAATGTTTGGATTTTTAAACTTCCATTTAAGGTTTGGTTATCCTCCTTATCAGTGTTAATCTGTTCACGTTGTAAACTCGCGCTTCGGTTAGGATGGAAAATATCTTATCTGTTGCTTGAGATTGTTGTTTGATTTGTGTTTTCTTTCATTTATGAGCTTGTGTTAAGTCTACCTTGGCTATTACATCTGCTTAACGTCACTCTAGGTTTGATGTGTTTCAAGTAACTATGAATCTGTTGGGTTAAAGACTCCCAACTAAGAACCTAGATGACCAAGTGTAAGACCTTTTGCTAGCATGGGAATCGGGACTTTGTTATTTGGGCAAAGGTCGGGGCCTTACGTTGAAGTTGTACGAGGTTGGTGAATAACACTGAGCAATGACAAGTGATGAGCGGAGCCCTAACACGTTTTCATGTGCGGCAACTTGACGAGGTGGGCAAGCATGGGGCTTGGCCCATGAGTTGGACTCATCAAGGACAAAAAAGGGTGGAAAATAGCTTGGAGCTAAATTGTGGTATCATGTCGGAAGTTGGCTGCTATGTAGGCATGACCAAACAACCTTGGGCATTAAGGTTGCCAACATGTGTCATGGCGAGACCATGACAAGGGAAATAGAGTAAGTCACGACATGAGCAAAGACAAGACCGTGGCCAGTAGCGGATCCAGGAACTTTTTTTGGGGGAGGGGGGGCTAAAAAATTTTTTCGACACTATCTCCCTTTAAAACATTATATTATTTTGTATTTTTTCAAAAATTTATAAGAGTATTTTACAAATTGGGGTGCTGGAGCCCCCTAGCCCCCTTTGCATCCGCCTCTGACCGTGCCATATCATTACACAGGTGGTGGTTGTGGGTGCTGGCTGTGACAGCATGAACGGGTGATTGAATGACACGAGTGCTAGGGTACCACAGGACTTGGGCGTGGGCACGAACATCAATCGCCCTGTGAGTGCGGGGGCCAAGTGTGCATGCTGTGTCAGGGATGGGAGGGGTCGGCGAGCGTCGTGCGTGTTGCGACAACGCTGGACAACAAGTGTTGCTATGGCATCAGGCGACATGCATTCGCACTATGAAGTGGAATTCCTTTGATTTTCTTGTTGATCTAATTTGTTCATGGAATTTTTGAATTAATTTACACTCAATATCATATAGCCACTTTCATAAGTTGTTTAGCTATGGAGTTGATAACCTGTGCCTCTTTTAATCGTGTTACTTGATTTGTTATGCAGCCGAAGTAATGTGATGAAACAATCGAAGTAATGCCTAGAGGAAACTACGTGCAACAAAATCTTTTGAAAGATCACGAGTGGTTTGGGTGTTATGAGCAATACCCATATGCACCCAGTACTCATGTTATCAAGAAAATTGGTAGTACTCCTAAGGTATGTGTGTCTCTCGGCTTTTTAGCCATATGGCTGTGATTGTATTCCGGCTTATGCGGATCCTTAGGCCTTGTGCCTCCACTTATAAAAAAAATCAAGAAACTTGGTAGAATTTGAATGTTCACATAATCAAGATATAATTCATGCATGGAAGACACAAGGACTTGTAATCTAGTAATACTACCTCTTATTTATTCTCCTAGTTTCATATGAAAGTTTTCATAATCTATGATGAGTTCTTGCTAGCGGTTCTTGGTGAGCTCTATTAAAGCTCCAGGATGAGCTCCCAAACATTTCCCACACTACTCTTTGGTGGTTGAACAGCGATGGGTTACCACAGTAGATGGAATATTAGGCTTGATGATTAGTTCAATTTTTTTAACATTAATCTCATTACGCTTTCCATTTTCTATCTTTGTCAGATAAAAGTTTTTCTTTCTTTTTACAATGTGTCAAAGGTGATGATGTAAGCTGTTGAGATGACTTTTGCATGTAATTGTACCATTATATTAGTTAGTAGAGGTCAGTATTGCAATCTCCCAAGTGCTTTTATGATTCCCTAGATTCATTGTGCTAACTTGTGTTGAAGTATGTTTTTAACGTCAGTTAACCTGCTCATATACCAAATTGTAGGGCTTTACAATATGCTGATTGCTTATGTTTGGGAACTTAATCACTTCAAATTAAAATGCGGATATAGAAAGACCCTCAAAAGTGCAAAGAGCATAAACAAGAGTATGAAGGTTAGATGCATAGAAGTAATAAATAAAGAAATAAATCAGCTCAACATAATGAAGATGAAAGATCTATCTTCTATAGATTAAAAAACCTCTTAAGCACGTCACTTATGTAACACATGTTGGATTCACCAACAATTACAAACACCCTCCCAGAGGGCACACTTGTTCCTGTTGGAAATTCACTCACGTTGATTGAATTCACTAGCTCAGCCAACTTCACTCAAACTAATACACTATTCTCACTCTACAGACATGACTATGAAGACTTCAACACACAAACACTAATCTCTAAGCTTCAACACACGAGAATTAACTTACTATTCTTATATACAATCTTTAATAATTCTTACAACCTATTACTAAGGTCCCATTCTTTTGTCCATCATTCAGCTGGTTTATGTATTATTAGCTGGATTGATCAGCTCAGTTCATTCTTTTAAAATCAGCCATCAGCAATATTAGCTATCAGCTACTAGCTAGAGCTGATCATAATGTTCCGGCCCGGCAGCCCGGTCCGACCCGGCCCGTAAAAAAACCCAACGAGCCCGAACCCGATAGGGCTTCCGGACGGATCTGGACATAAAATTAGGCCCGAATGAAAAACCGGGCGGGCCGCGGCACATTTTTTAAGCCCGTGGGCAAGCCCGGCCCGGCCCGATTTTATATTATTTATTATATATTTTTAAAATGTAATATATACATATTTAATTTTTATATAATATATACAAAAATTATATAAATTTAAATAAGTTATATATATAATATATTAATTTTAAATAAGTTATATATAATATATAAATCTATATTAAAATATATTAATTTTTTTTTTATTAATTTATATTAAAAAATTAAAAAACCGGGCCGGGCGGGCCGGGCTTTGGCAAAGTTTGAAAAAAACCGGGCCTAGCCCGGCCCGGCCCGAGCATGTAAAAAACCCGGCTTGGTTTTGGAAAATAGGCCCGACGGGCCTAAAATTTTCCTCTGGCCCGGTTCGAACCCGGCCGCCCGCCCGAATGATCACCTCTACTACTAGCTAATTAAACTCAAATTGTCTCTCATGTTCAGCTGGTTTAACATGTTTGACTAGTTTGACCAGTTCAACTCATACTTTTAAAATCAGTCATCAATCATCAGTCAATATAAACTAGTATCAGCTGTCAACTGATAGCTCATGATACGCAAAGAATGAGGCCTAAATTGATAGTGGCGGCGATGAGTAGTGTATTGATTGAATAGAATGACGCGTGTGTACACCTAGAGCTTTGTATTTATAACGGCTATTGTAAGGAGTAAAACGACATTGTAGATTGTAGTAATGATCTATACAAATGTAATGGGCTGAACAATTATTTTAATACTGCTATTCTTTTGTACTGGGCTGGTCCTCAAGTTGGGCCGAGTCTATTGTCTTATTACCTATATGCAGAGAATGCTCGTAGTATCTCCGCACTTGCAGCTGGCAGTTACTTTCTAAAGTTATAGATAACCATTTAATCTTAATTGTTCTATAAAAATTGTTATGTAAACTATTTCATCTAAAAAGTTTATTAGAGTCCTTAGACTCATGGATCTCGTAATCATATCAACCAGAGGCGGCTTTCTGCAAAATGACATAAACCAAATGGTTGTGCCAAGTATTTTCAATAGCTGTATAACCAGATATGAAACGCTTGCATTAGGCAATCTTTATTGGTTCAAAAATAAACTACTTTTCTTTTTGTTTCAATATAACTCGTTTTCGACTCCACGATTTCTTGGCTACAACCACATGTAGCTATAGATAGCTACATATATGTACATTCGAAAACTGTATATTTGATCATTCAAAACTGTACTGATGTATATGTGCATGTATACAGTGAATTGTGATTTTTCTGAATTTGTACTAAATGTACATACTAACTTTATAAACTGTACAACAAATATAAAACATGTACATTTACTCTATATAAAATGTACCATGAAAAATGTAGTCAAAGATGACTACATATAAGACTCATTGTTTGGACTCGGTAAACCAAATGGTTGTGCCAATAGCTAGCTGAATACTAGATATGAAAAACTTGCATTAGACGATCATTAATGGTTCAAATGAACTACTTTTCTTTTGTTTCAATATAACTCGTTTGGTCTGTGTGATTTCCATTGTGTCTTTATTTTTTGTTCTACTTATCACCCGAGACATGTAAGAATCCAAGGCTAACAAGTATGTCATCTCCATATATGTTATAAGTCAACTATATATTTATAGAGTACAAGACGATATCATTGATTCAACTAAGTATCTAAACTTAAGACTTAAGCATAGATAACCGAATCCTTTCGATGCGTCACGTTCCACTTCATCAGGGCTGGTCCGAAATCCATGCTTCGATTGGAAGTTCTTCACTTTAGTTAGAAAGTCTCTTCAACTAATTTCTTTCTGGCGTTTCTATCTTAGAACAGTTGCTACCAACTGACTCCTGATATTTAGCAAACATTTTGACCGCTTCTTGTTATATCTTTTGAAAGTTGCTCCTTATTGATAGGCTATGTGTTCACCTAATCTTCTAGTACTATCTATGGACATGACATGCTGAAAAATCTTCTGAAATTCACTGAAGCGCTGCTCTCAACAAAGGACCATGCATGCACCGAGGGATAAGGGTAAGCAGCAATTGGCAAGGATTTTAAGCAAAATGCCTTCCATGCATGTTCAACTTAGGGCGCAGACGGCCAGTTAGAACTTCAAGATAGGGTGCATTAGGTAGAATATCTTATAACTACAACCAGTGACGGACCCAGAAGTTAAACTTTATGGGGTCGAATTTTTTTTCGACGTTAACATATATATTAAATTTGAAGATAACATATAAATGTGGGTCATACATTTTTTAGCATATATATATATATAAGTAGATAGTATTGTAAATTAGACTCATTTTTTAAATAATTAAACATATTATCCGATGGAGTTAGACCTTAATATTGGATCAAAGGAGTAATTTTGTTTCATAACATTCAAAACCTAAAAATTGATCGATAATAATTGAACTTACAAACTCACATATAGGAATATGTCTCTATCACTAGATTATTTTCAAATTTTAGTATTTCACCCAATTTTATTTTATTAAAACTATACTTTAAAAAATTAATTTTTTTATTGTCAGAAAAGCTATGGGTCCGGGACCCCATTGGACCCCACCTCGGTCCGTCACTGACTACAGCTGATGAATTAATCATTTATAAAAAAATGATTTTTTTTAAGAAAAGTGGTCTCAATGCTTCTGGATTCTACCGAATGCAGACACAAGTATGTATTTGTGGTGACGGAGAAATCAAGATCGATATGGTTGTTCGTGATGCAGTGTTAGAGTAATTAGTTTGCATATCTGTTCTGATTCTTTGTATTTGCTTTCCACAGTTATCGAAACATGGTGAAGTGAATTGAATGTGATCATTAGCTAAAGGTACAAAAAAATGTAATCACGTAAATCAGACGATAAGGATCATGTTAAATTAGTTACCTCAATTGGGAAAGAGAGTTAGATCTGACGGATATTGTAGTCCTCTGAATCATTAACCCTTGAACTGATAACATTAAGTGGTGGGTGGGTTCACTTGCATTCACAAGGCGATGTTCTTCTGGTTGTCAATTTTCCCTAGTTAGGTATTTAATGGGTAGTAAAACAGACTACTTTTTTTTTTTTTCTTTCGAAAATAGGTAATTCATTAGATTAAGAATAAGCTAAACCATACTAATCCAGAAGAAAACACACCAAAGTCTAGAATCAAACGTAGCTAACCAAGCTAGAACATGAAGAGACCAACTCATCAACAGACCCTCGGGAGTTATGTAAGCATATCCAAAGCCAGCAAAAGAGAACAAAACACCGAAATTGAGCCAAATCGGTAAGGTCCAGAAAAGATAGTTCATTGATGTCAACCCTGTCGCGAATGATGATTGCCTATCTAGACAACTTGACAGAAATAATGCTTGAAAACGAACAGTCAGGCGTGAGCTTATGGGTGGAAGTCAAGAGGGCGCAACTGGCAAAAAAAAGGTGTGACATCCCAGACAGACGTGTAGGGGTGTTAGATAATTATTGGTCCTTTTTTTCAATGGAACCCACCAATTAAACCATTTTAGACTTCTGATCCGGGTGAATGAAGGCCCAGAGGAGGCATAGATGGTAGAGTGGGATGGAGCGTGTAATTTTTTCTATAGGGCTCGTTCGCTGAACGCAGAAAATTCTGCGTTATGATAAAGGTCTCTATGGTTAGGATAGTTAACCAACTGAATAATGCCAAGTGTATTTTAATGAAGCAAAACTCCAGTTAAAAGATGCCACTTGTCTCTTTAAACCAGCTTTAAAAACAATCGTGATAGGAGAACGGACCCATAAAGTTATTAAGATAATGTATGCTATAATACGCATCTGGTTCTATGGTGTAGTGGTTAGCACTCTGGACTTTGAATCCAGCGACCTGGGTTCGACTCCCGGTAGGACCTTTTTCTTTTTTAAGCTGAACGGTTTTCGTTAAATGTAGCTACACAACATAGCGTGCATCTCAATCCACACATATGTATGAATGCAACAGAGGAAATAGTGACCCATTTTCCTTCATTACAATCGCGCGCTAGATCTAACAAGCAATCCGCATCGCACCCACCTAGACCTTCGTCAAATAAAAAACTTACCTAAAGACGACGACCTAGCTAGGACTGAACTGCAGTTGATCTTAGAGCCGGCGTCATTCCCTTTGAAATAGGGGTGTTAAAACCTAAGCCCGATACGTTTAGAAAATAATTTGCCTGCTAAACTCAAACCCGATACCATAATTAAACAAGTCGTGTGGCTTGATCTCTTTATTTAATCGTGTCAAAATGTAAAACTTAAACAAGTTAACTTCTAGTCGGGATCATGTCAAACTCCGGCTGTTGAAATTGTCACCCCTAGTTTGAATCGAGCAAATCGAAGAACACCTCCGGTTTCCTGCACTCTGAAACGCACAACGCCTGCGTCGCAAAGGCAACTCGCAACAACTCAGGTTCGGACCATGGGCGTCCGATGAACTGAAGACCTATCGGTAGCCCGTTTTTGTCGTACCCAACGGGAACAGAGACGGCAGGCAAGCCTAGGAAGTTTCCGGCGATGAGATAGCGAACCAGCGCGGCTAATTAAATACAGATAGAAGAGTAAAGACGATTAAGGATCAGCCATTTGATTTCCTATATATAGGGTTACAGATAGAAAAGAATTCAATTAATGATGAAGGAAGATGATAATATATACCTCCATTGACGTAATCAAGCTCGCCTGTGGATAAAGCATCGTCCTTGAGTTCATACGCGGTTACACTGTTGATACAAGAATGTTTGAATTTGATGATTACACGAGCAATAACTGTAGAGGATGTCGAAGTGAAGAAGGTGAGTTTTGATTTAATGTTTATATATGATAGGTAGTTACGCTGTGGAAGGAGTGACGATGAAATCAGCCTCTGCAAAGATCTTAGTGTGAAACTGCATTTGTCGATTTCTGGATATACAACATTAATATTTGAGACAGTCATTACGAGTAATGAATCTATTATGACTATGTATATAGATGATGATGAATTCTGGATATGATGAGCTTCACCTTAGTTTCTGGGCTTTGATGTATTCTTTACTGTGGAATGAACCATAAATTGAAAGCGCTACTCGAATATCACCACCAAGTTCAGAAGAGTCCCTGTTATCTAGCGGGTGTCAATCCAATCCAGTCCCAGTTCATATAATTTGTTACTTGCTATTTAGTTTAGAAAAATAAGATAGATGATAATGATGATGCGCGCTTACAGATTATTTAGGATAAGATCAAGAGAAGCTGTGCACTCGGCTCCCATGGTCAAGTAATGAGCCAACCTCATGGCTTCTATTTCCGGTATTGTCATATCAACCGTCTTGATTAATCGATTTGATTGAGAGTAGTAGTGTTAATTACCCAAGTTTCAAAATAATCAGAAGGATGGCAAAAGAAATATGTTTTGACTTGAATTTACCTTCCATCCATAAGCTGTTTGAAGCTTCTCCAATGTGTTTGAACAGCATAGCATAATATCATTGCTACAATCGTTGAACCACTGCAAATTCATATTCCCCACCAATTACATATCCATTGGGAAAGCAAACTTTTTTCTGGTAGAAGGAAGAGAGAAATCATCTACTACTATTTATTATAATTAATTCACTCACTTTTGGATACTTCACTAGCGTGATCTTATTCTCCATGAAACTGGGTATCTTCAACAATGGCAGCTTTAATTCAGGTGGCTCCGTAAAAGCTTGGGTTGGTCTGGTGAGACAGCGCCGCCGCTAATGGCTGCGTACCTGATATTAATATATTAAGAAGAAAAAGGAACAGCCAGTCTAGTCAAGTCAAGTCAACCATTCAAGAATTTAGATGAAGTAGTAATGTAATTGTGTTGTGAATGGGACAAGTGAATAATTAAATTACACGATAAGTGCGTCTTCAATGGTGGCAGATAAAACTCCAACCGATCCAACAGTCCAGTTCAGGGGTAGTACACTACAATAACCATAACATTCATATCAAAGAAAGAATAGAGTTGAGAATTTAGGAATACACCATAGTAGTAATATTCATATACGTACCCAGAATGAGAGACACGTCCAAATGTGGGTTTCAACCCCACAACTCCACACAGAGAAGCAGGCAATCGAATTGATCCTAATTTATAAAAATCAAACAAAGATATTATTCTTATAAAACGTAAAGGCATTGAAATGGGCTTGTATAATTTCAATTCAATTGTCGATGTTGTTGTTATATTATACCACCGCCATCAACTCCTAGAGCAACAGGGCACAACCCTGCACTCACAAGGGCAGCTGATCCACTTGATGAACCCCCAGATACCCTGTTTCTATTGTATGGGTTTCTTGTCGCACTGCATAATATTGAAACATCATTCCTCTTTCAATTCCCTGTTAATTTTCCTCATCAATACATTCTCATATCATATCATATATAATGACTGTTTTACCCATAATTTGGATTAATGCCACTGACACCACCCCCAAGTTCATGCATATTGGTTTTCCCAACCAGCAAAGCACCACAATTTCTCAGACGCCGGACACACTCAGCATCATCTTTACAAGGTCTGAATCTATGCAGCCATTTCGTCCCGCCTAATTTAATTCAACCACGATACATCGCACAATTAAAATAATTAAACCCCAATTCAGTCTTGTTTCATCAATTAAAATCAAATTAACCTGTAGTTGGATACGGAGTGCAATCTATTTCATCTTTCACAGCGATCGGAACCCCATCTAGAATCGAAACCGGCTCTCCTGTAATTTAATTAATTAAGGACTCAAAACTAGGAAATAACGTGGTTAAATATAGTGCACAAATTAGGTATCAAATTAACTTCGGCCCCCCCTACCCCTACCCCCCTAACCAATTCTGGAAAAACATACAACATTCATGCAATGCGATTGGCAAATTGCCATTACCATTACCAGCCCCTACCTCGTTTATATCGAGTAGTGGATTCACTAGCTTGACGTAGAATCTCTTCCGTACTGTAATTAATGAAGAATCCCATATCTCTTGTTGACGATGATCTCGATTCAACTGCAGCAATAAATCTCTCCGCTACCTACATCATAGCTAATTAGCTACTATTACTATTATCTAAACAACACCCTAAACCACCCTAATTATTCATGACAGCCGTCCCTAATAATAATGACTAGTAAAATAAAATTGATTACAATGGATCATCACTAGCTTGCTATAGGGTGATTCACTGTGACTGGGGCGTACGTACCATGAGAGGTGTGATTTCTCTTGATTTGTAAGCTCTTGCATAATCCAATATCGTCTGACGTCTGAACCTGCTGCTGATGATGTTGCTATTCTTGAGATTTGTAGCGTTGGATACTGTGGTTTTTAGTGATGAAGAACAGGGGAAGCAATTTATAGCCTCTTTGACACGTTCTGCTGGAGTTGATTCAGGTTTAATACCCTTTACTTCTTTTTCTCCTAAATCTGATGATCAGGTAGTAAAAGTACATATAATTAAACCGTGTCAATGACTCAATGGAATGGAATTCAATGTCTGTCTCTCTGTCTGTCTGTCTGTATCATCCCTGGTATGGCTACAAAGTACAGACTGCTACTAAACTACGAAGATCTGATCAGAGTACTTTGAAATACGGAGCTATTAATTATAGAAATCAGTGCGGTTCTGTACGATACTGACCTTGATATGGATGCAGAGGAATGAACACAGGCGGCTCCACGATATCTGCGTCCGAGACAAACTGGAACAAACCGTAGTTTTCGTATAAAACAGTGAGTCAGTCAGCAGAGATAGACGCACCTGGCGTGGAAATGCGGAACCATATGATAGTAATAAAAGAAAAGAAATCTTTTAACCAGACTTGAATTATCAGAGAGAGAGAGAGAACAGAGTATGTCTACCACCTTGTGTATTAAGTTGCCTTTCTTCAGTATGAAACAGAGTATCGCACCAATGATTCTGCACTCAAGGATGTAAGCAAAGAACTTCACCATGAATCCAGTCATCCGAGGAGCTGTTTCATTGTTGAAAAAAACAAAGAAACCAATGAATGTTAGCTTTAGGGCAAATGAATTGTGAAGCTAACAGTTAAGAAGGGGAAATTTTGAAAGGAATATTAACCTTTCACATCAGGGCTAATGTAAACCTCATCACTCTCACATGATAGATCCATCTGATCAACAGGCTTATAAGTCACGCCTCCAAACATTGTCATTGCACTCCTCCTTTTCGTCTTCTATACTTTTTGTCTTCAGTTTACCTTATGATCAAAAACAATCGGAATAGGGTGGGTCGAGCGGTTAGTTATTTGGTAAGGCAGAGTGAGACAAAAGGGAAGTGGTGGAGACAAGGTTGGGATGGAGCAGGTCAGAGGAACGAAGGAACCAAAGTGTCTGTTTGGAGTTGTGCGGTAGAGTCTGACTGAGTATTGGGTCATAAGGGGATGACGGATGGATGCCCCCGTATTAATATCCGGAGATTAGAAGGAGAAACGGTGAAATTAGCCAGCAAACGGACGTCTAACACTCAGTGTGGTATAGATAATGCTCGCCAACATCGGTGGAATAGTTTGTAAATACGGCAAAATTTTCAGCAAGTCGTAAATATTGTTACAAACATAAATGTGATTTCGTAAGGAAATTCGTGTGAAGTCTCATTTGATGTTTTTTTTAAAGTATATTCCTATCCCGAGGTTATTAATATATCTCATAACTCCCTAGAAGTATAGGTATTCTTGACGGTAGACCCCAATCATGTTAGATTTTCATTCATGGCAAGTTCGAACATGGCGCTTACGCCACCTTCTAATGTGGCGAGCGTTTAATTTTTTTTTTTTTACTTTATCATTTTACAAAATTTTTAAAATGTTGTATCTTATTATATATAAGTTCAAATAACATAAATTTTATACCATTGTTCATTATAATTCGAGCTCTTTAAAATAAGACCAAACATGAATATGTTTTGATAAATTTAATTTTTTTTTTTTTATGTACAAAATATGTTTTAAGATTCATTGTGAATCTTAAGTTTAGGAAAGTGAATGAAAGGTTGTTAAAAGGTGAACCAAAGGTTGTTAAAAAGTGAATCAAAGGTCATTAAAATGCCATAAAAATGCCTTCGACGTTTTTAGCTATCCTAGGGTGGTTTTTGGGTGTTTAGGGGTAGGGTAATCTTTTTGGCATTAGTTCTACACTTTATATTGTCGTCACTGACTCGACAGTTTTTTAGGGTTTGTGGTTTAGGGTTTAGGGTCGTTAGACCCTAAACCCTGTACTACAAACCCTAAAAATGCCTTCGACGTTTTTAGCTATCCTAGGGTGGTTTTTTGGGTGTTTGGGGGGTAGGGTAATCTTTTTAGCATTAGTTCTACGCTTTATATTGTCGTCACTGACTCGACAGTTTTTTAGGGTTTGTGGTTTAGGGTCGTTAGACCCTAAACCCTGTACTACAAACCCTAAAAATGCCTTCGACGTTTTTAGCTATCCTAGGGTGGTTTTTTTGGTGTTTGGGGGGTAGGGTAATCTTTTTGGCATTAGTTCCACGCTTTATATTGTCGTCACTGACTCGACAGTTTTTTAGGATTTGTGGTTTAGGGTTTAGGGCTGTACTACAAACCCTAAAAATGTCTTTGACGTTTTTAGCTATCCTATGGTGGTTTTGGGGGTGTTTGTGATAAGATTCATTTTGCTAATGAATATGATTCATTTTATTATTAAAGAAGATTCATTTTACTAATGAGTAAGATTCACTTAAAAACTACCTAATATATACTCATTCTAAAAACATAAAATTTTAAGTTGACCAAAACATATTCATGATGCATCTTGTTTCGAAGAGCACGAAAAATGATGAACAATGGTATAATTTTTTTTTATTTTTGCGTTTTTATTTTGTAAGTTATAACATTTTGAAAAAAATTATTATTTATCTCTCCTCCTTCTCTCTCCTCCTCCTTGTGTGCTTGTTGTTTCTTTCCTTTTTAATTTTTTCGTATTTTCTTCTCTTACTTTTAATGAGCCAATAATATATTGACATGTGGCATGAAACCATATTACAAGGTGGAGCAAGCTCCATGGTCTCCATGCCCTTCATTCATAGTGTTATATCGTAGCACTAGGTAATACTTAAAGCATAATCCTAACCATAATATCTCTCTAACAGTCTATTATTTGACAAAAACCATGAGGGTGTACTGACTCCTTTGTATATTTTTGTTGATCATTTGGAGTTACGGTTCTTAATTTGTTTGGTGATGCAAAGGAGAAAAAGGTGATTTAAAAATAGAGACAAATAAGAAGAAAGAGATTTCTTAGTGTGATTCTGTATTAAGTATTGTTCAGTGTGACAATATGACGTGTGGAGGTTGCTAGATCAGAGGGAATTAATGCCAAAACAAAGAAATTTATATTTTGGCGGCCCATTGTTAGGAACTCTCATACCACAAGGGGGTTACCATATGTATTGATAACCTGAAGATGCTAACTTGTAATATCGCTAAATCTCAAGGGGCTTAGAGTAATTTTTTTTAACTAATTCAATGGCAACAGTTCGGTATGTTTTTATAGCTATTTTACAGCATATTATGGTAACTGTTTTGTAGAGCTAATCAAACCCAACCCGACCTAGTGACTCGACCCGGCATGGCCCGGGAATAAGCCCAAAAAACCGAGTTTGAAAAAAAAATTCAAACGGGCTTGGACAAAAAAACTAGACCCAAATTAAAAACCGGCCCGGGCTTTGACAAAATTTTGGGCCTGAAACAAAGCCCGACTCAACCCGAATTTAAATATATACTACAATTTAAAAATATATTTAATATAATATATATTTAATGTAATTTTTATAATTATATAAGTTTGTACTTAGAATTTTATTTTATTTAATATTTTATGTTGAATTTTCTTATTTATTTAGAAATTTATTATTTAAATTTTTATTATTTATTTATAAAAAATAAAAAATTGGGTCAGGTGGGCCGATAGCGACAGAGCTAGGAAAAAACCGGGCCTGACCCGGCTCGAAAAATACAAAATCGGGCCTGTACATTAGAAACAGGCCCGATGGGCCTAAAATTCTTTCCAGGCCCAGCCCGCCCACCCATTTAATCAGCTCTACTGTTTTGTCTTGTTGTTTTGTAGTATAAATTGATGGTTGTTTTATGCTAGCATATTTGTAGCTATTTTGAAAAGTGTTGTTTGGCGGTGTGACATTTCTACAACATAAGTTAGTTAAGTTAGTTATGTGCAATGTGTGTTACTATTTTCTGTACTACAATTACAAATATTAATTTTTCATTTTAAAAAAATTGTTAAAAATAAACAAAGTCACTACTAAAAAATGTAATAAGATAAGTAGTTTGTTTGTCGTAATAGCATCGACAATCTGGTTACATAGATTAGTCATGCTCAATAGATCTGCAATCTCATCCGGGTCGTCTTCAAGGACGTGCTCCTCGTCTTCAGATTTAAAGTTAATTACGAAGTGTTGTAATAAAAGTAAATGGTTTCCATTTCTTACCCCAAAAGTTTAACAGTGTACATTATTATGTAGCAAGTGTTGCTTTGTTATAAGTACAACAACAACATGTAAATGTGAATGAGTTAGTTCTACTAACTATAACCCCATTAATGAGTTGCACATTGCTGGTTCGCTCGCCACATTCCCACATTGTTGCTCATACCCGTCCGCTCGTTATAGGTCTCCAATTGTCGTTTGTTCTCATTCTGATCGTCACAAGGCATTACAAATGTGTTTTTTTGGACTAATCAACTCAGAGTATGTTCGCCTTCATCATGGTCATGTGGATATTTTCAAGATTGTTAGCTCAGAGTACGTTTTTCCCTCATCATCCTCATTAGACTAAGGTATAAATACAACTATGGTGAAGTTCATACGCATCGGAAATTAAACCTACCATAACTACCTTAGTAGCACTACCCTTCCATTGTGTACTCTATTCTTATCTTATAATTCAAAACTGGACCAAGATCGCGCTAAGGGTAGTCCTAAAATATACGTGGCCGTTATAATTTATGAATTGCAGACTAACACTGACATATTTTCTTACCTCGGTCTACAATCAATGGGCATCTTTTGTATATCAGTATGGGTCATTCAGTTCTTGAGGAACACCAACAGGTATGAGTAAGTAATTTCATCCCTAAAGCAACGCAATAATACCCAACTAATTTAGCTCAACAAGGACAAGATGAATTCGACACAAACGAAGCACTACACCAATTTCTCAAGTGAAACAACCCCATTCCAACAGTTCATCATAACTGACAAATTGAGCTCAAATTCATCAGACTATAGGCATGAGTTCAACAAGCAAATCAATAGAGGCGCCGGTCAATAGACCAAAACAAACCAACGTATGCAAATCAAACCAAAACAAACCAACGTATGCAAATCAACACAACAACATCATTGGTCAATCGACCAAAACAAAGCACGCGGTATAACTCAAATCCATTTCAAGCGACCACTCGAGCAACAACAAGGCAGGAGTTTCAACTCAAACCCAAGCGTCGATCAATCGACCATAAATAGGGCAACAACTACAAGGTAGGAGTTCCAACTCAAACCCAAGTGAAGATCAATAGAGAACGAAGAAGAACAAAGAAGAAAGGAGAACAAAGAACGGTGTGAATGGAAAATCGCATAAATCGGGCATAAACATGCCTTAATGCTAAAACACTGTCACTAAGCAGTAAACCGCATAAATGCCAAAATGTCCCACTTATGCCAGAGTGAAAAATGTTAGGTTAATGCCACGCACGAACGAAAAGTCTTCATACACATTGTGTGAGGGAAATGATGATTAATGGAAGAAATAAAAAAGAGATTTTGACAAATGTAGTGTTTATAACCTTTAGAAACATAAAAGAATTAGCTATTAGAAGATGATCAGTCTCATCAGTTTTGAGGTGGTTTTAGGTCGGTTCCAATGACTATATTTCAAGCTTTTAACAATCAGTTTGACCGGTTCTAAGGCAGTTTTGGGACAATCCCAATGATTATATTTCCAGCTCCTAACAATCAGTTTGACCGGTTCCAAGGCGGTTTTGGGTCGGTTCCAACGACTATATTTCAAACTCGCAACAATTAGTTTGACCGATTCCAAGACGATTAATTCCACATGGTTCCGAACCCTATCAGTTCCGGTGCAATTTAAATATGGTTCGGGCCAAAATTTTGAAAGCGAGATTCAGTACCGCTTCACTTAAGACGATTCTGGATCCCAATCAACGGAACTGGTTCTAGTTCTTGACCAGTCTTAGTCTAACTGATGCTGGTTGAAACCGGACATATTGACCACCATTAGCTTTGACCTAACAAACGTGTTAGCTCTTACTCCCTTTTATATGTTAGTTTATTTAGAAGTCTGCACCCCTATTAAGTGGCTAAAAAAATAACACATTTATTTGAATGTACTACTACTAGCGCTACTTTTTATTTTTTCCATTGGGATAAATTTGAAATGTAGTGTATAAAAAACTAAAAATAACTTATATTAAAAAAACATTTAAATACTATACTCTCTTATATTATAGATACGTGGGGAATAAAAATATCTAAAAAACACATTTGAAAACAAAGCAATTTTAACCATTTAATCCCCTTTTTTGTTGTTATGTTTACTTTTTTGTCTACACCCATCTTATAGAAGTTTATAAACTCAATAAGATGTATGATAAAAACCACACTATCAGATGCTACACGTGAGGTGGCTGGCTCACATACTGGATGGAGGGGGACTAACATGTGTTTTGTATAGTTAGTAAAGTGGGTTCTACCGTCGTCGACTGGCATAGATGTTAATGGGTTTGAAATATTGCATGTCAAATTTCCTTAATCAACTCCTTTGTTTATGTTAACGGACCTACGTTTCCCCTTCTTAGTGAATTTGAAATCCTAGAAGATCACTTCAATCGTTCCTATGTCATTCATCTGAAATTCACTTTTCATTAGTAATTAGAACCCTTGTGACAACGTGGGGTTAGTCCTTGACTATTAATTTTAGTTAGTCACAAGTCACCCCTCAAACTCACTTCTCAAAGTTCTTAATAGTAACCGGTACAAAAATGATCTATTGTGACGTCCCTAATCTTGGTGGTTGTAAAAAGAACGACTGAGATATATCTTTTTAGACAATGTTGATACCTATCTCGGTAATTGTTCGTAGGAATAGCCGATATATGAATTTTTACTCTTTATAACTTATTTTTGTGGTTGTTGGCAGGAATTGTTGAAATAGGCTTTTCATTCTACATGTTTTTAATTTCGGGATCTATTTTGACGGTATTTGGTAGGAACCTTCGAAATAGATTCATTAATATCACGCCTGGAACTCGTGTTCAACATTACAATGCCTGCTTCCTCTACTCTCACATCCCTCCCCACTACTCTCTGTTGCGACCCTGCCGACCATACCACATTCTTCTTCATTGTTGACCACCGAGACCGCCGTGACCGCCGTTGAGCCTCCAGGCGAACGCCGCGCCCGTTCACATGCTCCAGCAAACACTGCACTGACTCCAGCATTTTCCTATCCCACAAAAAATAATCTAAAAACGGTAAGTTTCAGTTTATTTAAAAAAAATATGAAATTTTGTGTTCCTAGGTATAGAGTTATAGTGTAATGTTGTTAGTGAATGTTGATTTTGATTTTGTGTGGACCATGTATGCATACTTTAGTTGTTTAATTAGTAGACAATAGTACGCATGCACACAAGGTGTTTGATGAAATGTTTGAATGAAGATTTGTGTTGTTTTGGCTCTTTTTTAATGTTTAACTAAGTTAGATTATTAGGGTTAGGGTTAATTTGTCTTTAGTGTTATTCTAGTGTAAGAAAGAATTTTAATCCACCAATAAGGTAACCAACCATAATATGTATTGATATTAGTTTTAGGTTAGAAAGTAATCAATCAAGACAATACCATGCTTGAAATGTGTTTGATAAAATGTCTATGTGATATATTGAACTTTTTTTCTTGTTTTTTTATGGCTAACTAGTTGAATGTTTTGATACATAAAAGAGGATGTGAATGGTAAAAGGAATATATGATAGCGACAATAGTAAAGGAAAGGCAATAGTAAGATTGAGAAGGGGTTAGCAATATATAAACGTGGATTAGTGTTCCTTTTACTTATGTGTATATTTTTTCCTTGTACTTCGTTTAATGTTTACATGTTTTTATTGTTAGCAATGGATTAACATTTGATGCATTTATGGAATGTCATTTACGACTTTTTGTGGTTTTATAATTTAACTTAACACTTCAAATTTGACAAATTATTGTGCTATAAGATCTTCAATCAAATAATAGAGTGAAATACGTACAATGTCGTTTATGAGAGTCAAGGTTCTTCATCATCCTCCTCTACACCAAGAAGCGTGTCAAAAAAGGAAGGAGGTCGAAGCAAAAAAGGAGTTAAAGTGAAGGTGAACAAGGAAGAACCTTGAATGGAGGTTAAGAGTGAAGATCCAAATCTGGAGATTAAGCAAAAAAAACCTAAAGCCGGAGGACCTACTCTTAGGACCCAAACATGAGGATTGTGATGAAGATTACTGTAACACCCCATCCATAACCTTCACACTTAATCAATAATCGCAGCGGAAATCATTACTTAAACATATACCAAAAAGGGCGGTGTTACACGCCGTTAGCCACCCACGTGGCTAACAGGGCTGTTACATAAAATGTATCGGTCTGACCACGCGAATCCCGAGCATAATTACAACCTTCCAAAAATCACTATCCAAAAAGAATTACAATATACCAAGTGTAACTGTACAAAAATCACCAACTAGCTTTACGTCCGCCAAAATATGAGACCACGAGTGTACAAGCACTACTCGGGTTCAATATCCAAAAATAACAAACGTATCATCAATCTAGGATCTAAAGCCATTCTGCTTCCTCGATCCTCATCCTGCAATAAACATAGCCCCCAAAGGGGGTCAGCAACCTTTTGCTGGCATGGTTAACGTGCAGCCCGCTGACTACCGGGATACACGTAACTATTTGTCATTATAACATGGCATTGATTTTAACATACAACATGGCATATACTTAACAAGAATCATTGCGGGTCGATAACAACACATACATGGTGAAACAATTCATTTTAGGAACAACCAACATGGTTAGTCAACTCATAAGCCTAGAGGATGACTTCATCCTCATGTTGAGCTTAACACATATCACATTACTTTTGTTTGTTAGTCAATGAATAACTTAACTTAAAAGATGAGACGGGTATGTTACCCGTACACATCAACACATAATTTCCCCCTAGCCCGAGTGGAAGTCAGGTAGGTAAGCTTTGGCTAAGCTAATGGGAGGTCGAATTCCCCATAAAAGGAAAACTACCCTAACATAAGGAGAGAGCCGAATCTGATTCAGATGTCGACACCCATACATACACGCGTGACCGGAACGACCGGATTCCTCACCCCCGGTTAGCACTCGTTAGAAGTCCCACAATGGGAGCTTAACAATATCTCACACAAGTAAGTGTTTAAGTCAGTTAGACATACAAGGGAAGCAAGGCATAATTCAACAACAAATACCACAACTAAGCATACATAGCCGTGGTTAGAACGTTCCCTAGGTTGGGGACGTTATTACCGGATACCGTTCTCTTACGTTTCCTAGCTTTGATTAATCAACAGTTAGCACGCATTCGAGGTTACCGGTATCGGTACGCACACGTCACATTAATAATAAGAACTGTAAACTCATTTCATGATTTAATCTTACAAGGTTGTAAACACACAGAAAACAAGCAACACACACAAGCCGGTATAAACCGGTAGGCAACAGACTGCAAGAAAACCATACCTTGGTCCTTGCCGCTCTAGTGTTCCACCGTACGTTGTTCCTAAACATGATTGATAACGTCGGTAATTAATTTACTTAACTTCGAGCTTTACTAAGTATTTTACATGATTATGACATGTTTTAAATGCCTAACTTACCCTAGATTACCTTCATTATACCCCCTAGGATTAACTACATTTACCATATTTTTTCCATTTTTTTTGTAGGTTTTGGTCTGTCCGACCCACCGTCCGACCCACCAACTGGGTCGGACCCTTCCAGTAACCTTCGGGTCTGAAAATCTCTACTTGGTCCGACCCATGTCCGACCCAACCATCTGGGTCGGACCATTACAGAAACATTACCGTCTTTTAGTCTCTCCCGTCCGACCCATGTCCGACCCAACCATCTGGGTCGGACCATTACAGAATCTTCTCCGTCTATCCAAACGCGCCCGTCCGACCCATGTCCGACCCAACCAGCTGGGTCGGACCATTCCAGAAGCAACTACGAGTGACCAACAGAGGCCGTCCGACCCAACTGTGGGTCGGACCTCTGGGTCGGACGCCACCAGAATCTGCCCAACAATAGTCAAATCTTTTCCAAACTTCTCCACAAGCCTCCTAGTGTTTCTAACATCATTTGGTACACTAAAACCTTCATATATCCCCTTCCAATTCATTTACAAGTTTATTTCTAGTTCCTCAAATACTCTCTCAAAACACTTGTAGTTCACTAGTTTGTTCCCACCTAGAAATGCATTTGAACCATTATATTTCTACACAAATTTTGACATGATCTCCCCATAATTTACATGTTCCCACTCATCTTTTAACCCACTAAAACACTCCAACCATCAATTCATCCAAGGCACCAAAACCCACTTACAATTCACCATTTACACCACAATAGCCCTCAATATTCATAAACCTTACAAGCTTGGCTCTTAGGCCCTTAAACAACATTAAATTAAACACTGAATTTCCTCATATATTAGCAACACCTGCATTTCACTGAACATTTATATTGCTCAAACATAAACACATTCATAGATCACACACTAGTCAAGGTAAGTTAATTACCTTGGGTTTTCTTTCCAACTTTCCCTTCTCTTTACTTCTTGTTCCACAACGGTACTCAACGGGACATTGTTACACTAATGACCATGCCAAAATAATTACAATGAGTATGAGGGTTCATGACTATTATTCCATTAACCCTAGAATCAATATTTGAAACATCATAAAGGGAATTACCTTCTACTTCAAGATGAAGTTTTTGGTAATGGAATTTGGGCTAGCTCCAACACTAAAGATTGAACAAGCTAAAATGGAGAGAAAAAATGGTGTTTAGTACCCACCAAAATCGGCCACCATAGGGAATAGGGAAATGAATGGGTTTTTGAGTTCTTTCTTACCTTAGAACAACAAGGATGATTTGGCTTCAAGAATATGAAGCCCTCTTCAAAATGTGGTATACCCATGGAAATGAAGTATGGAGTTTTGAGATTTTAAAAGGTGGAAAATAATCCCCAAGATGAGAGGAGTATTTTGGTGTAAAAATTTCTTGATTTGGAGCTAGGATGAAGAAGTTACAAGGAGAAGAGTTGGGGTTGCTCTTTGGCTTGTGGAATCGCCATTAGAGGAGCAAAATGAAGAAGAAGGCTGGGAAGAGGGGAGCAAATCGTGGGACACAAGAGAATGAGGGAGAGAGAGTGTGAGAGAGTATGGTGTGAGAGAGAATAAAGTAAGTAGTACTTTTTGCTTTTTTGTTGTTTTTGTATTTTTGTGAGTAAAGTAGAATTAGATGGGTGAGTGAGAGGGGGCTCTCACGTGAGACACAAAAGAGGGGGACCAAATTTGATTTTTATTTTACAATGTGAGAGAGTGGCATTGGTCATTAGCAGATAACACCCGTTAATTCCCGAACTGTCAGTTTTAACAGTCCGGGTCCGGTTTCCGGATTTTTTTTTATTTATTTTTATGGTCCTAGACCTTGACTAATATTTAATTTAGCCATATATTGACCATAAATTTTTATAGTCCTTTAAACCCGTTTAAAATTACATTTCCCGGGTTTCTCGAAAAACGTGCTTTAAAGCTCGTTTTGCATTTTTAATCCACTATTTGGATCCGTTTCCTTCGGGAATTTTTCCCACATGTTCTTAATGACTAAATAAGCCTTAAATATAATAATTATATTTAACTAACATATTAAGGTTTGGGGTATTTCAATCTACCCCCCTTAAAAGAACTTTGTCCCCAAAGTTCACACTTCCCACGCATCTTAATATTAGAACACGGGGATTACTTCTGAAACAAGCTTCCATAACAACACAAACATTCTTTACATCACATCGGACACAAGGTCCCATAACAACATCACTTAGACTCAAGGTCTATAACATAACAACATAGACATGTATTCCAATACATGCCGTACATACATAACCGAAACGGCTCTACCCCCCTTAAATAGGGGTACGCCCCGTACCCTATACATACAAACTAAGAAGTAAACAGCGACGGGTACTTCGCCCTCATTTCTTCCAGCTCCCAAGTGGCCTCCTCGACTCCTGGTTAGACCAGAGAACCTTCACCAATCTCAGACTTATGGCGAGTGTCTCGAGTCTTAGTGTCCAGGATCCGTACGGGAGTCTCCACTGATCGCATGGTCGGCTCTAGTGTTAGCCTTTCGGGCTGAAGTACATCAGACGGATGAGACATATATTTCTTCAACTGGGACACATGAAATACATCATGTACCTTGCCCAGCTCAGCAGGTAAATCGAGTCTGTAGGCTACCGGGCCTATCCGCTCCGTCACAACATAAGGCCCCACATATTTCGGGCTCAACTTGCCTTTCTGGCCAAAACGAAACACCCTTCATGGGGGATACTCTAAGAAATACCTCGTCGCCCACGGCGAACTCCAGGTCACGTCTGCGCACATCGGCGTACGATTTCTGCCTATCCTGAGCTGCCTTCATGTTAGCCCGGATCTGACGTACTTCTGCTTGTACTTGCTCCAAATACTCAGGTCCTATAATGACCGTCTCACTCGACTCATCCCAGCATAATGGCGTGCGGCATGGTCTACCGTACAAAGCCTGGAAGGGAGACATCTTGATCGAAGCATGGTAACTGTTGTTGTAGCTAACTCGATCAGATGTAACTTATCAATCCAGCTGGTCTGAAAGTCAAGTGCACATGCACGTAACATATCCTCAAGCGTCTGTATGGTGCGCTCACTCTGACCATCTGTCTGTGGGTGGAACGCCGTACTCAACTTCAGTTCGGTACCAAGCGCCCCGTGTACTTCTCCAGTACCTCGAGAGGAATCTGGTATCCCTATCAGACACGATAGTCTTCGGTACTCCATGATGTCGTATATCTCACGGTCGAAGAGCTCTGCTAGCTTCGCCACTTTCCAGGTGTCCTTCATCGGAATGAATCGGGCCACCTTGGTCAGTCGGTCAACAACGACCCAATCATATTCAAGCCTCCCCGAGTAGGCGGAAGCCCAACAACGAAGTCCATGGAAATATCATGGAACTTCCATTCAGGAACGGGCATTGGCTGTACCATGCCACCAGGACGACGGTGCTCAAACTTGACCTTCTGGCAAGTGAGACACCTAACAACATAATCTGTCACATCTTTCTTCATACCGGTCCACCAGAAATATCTCTTCATACTCTTGTACATCTTTGAAGCTCCGGGGTGAATAGAAGTAGAAGAACAGTGTGATTCACTCAGTATGCGCTCCTTCAGCTCAGCGCTACTTCGTGGAATACAAAGTCGGCCATTCAGCCTGATCAAATCATCATCATGTAGTCGGAAATCATACTTTTGGCTCTCGAATGTGCCGTCCATAAGTTTCTGTTTGATCTCTTGCATGTACTGATCTGACATCTGAGCACTCCGCACCTCTTCAACCAAGCTAGAGTGAGAGATTAGCGAATGGAGAGAGTGTGCTCGGCGACTCAATGCATCAGCTACAATGTTTGCTTTACCTTCCTTGTACTGAAGGTTAATATCGTAATCAGTAAGGAATTCAACCCATCTTCTTTGCCTCATGTTCAGCTCCTTCTGAGTGAACAGGTATTTCAAACTCTTGTGATCTGAATAGATCGTCACATTCACTCCGTACAAATGGTGTCGCCATATCTTCAAGGCGAAGACAATGGCACCCAATTCTAAATCATGTGTAGGATAATTTTCTTCATGTCGCTTCAACTGTCGGGAGGCGTAGGCCACGACCTTCCCGTGTTGCATCAAAACACAACCCATTCCTTTCCTGACGCATCACAGTACACCTCAAAACCATCGTACCCTCTGGTATAGTAAGAACTGGTGCAGAAGTCAAAGCATCCTTGAGACTCTGGAATGAGCTCTCACAGTCAACAGTCCACTCAAACGGTGCATCCTTCTTCATTAAGGATGTCAACGGTTTCGAAACACTAGAAAAATTCCTCACAAACCTCTCGATAATAACCTGCCAGACCGAGGAAGCTCCGGATGTCGGTAACCGTCTTCGGTCTAGGCCAGGTGCGCACAGCATCAATCTTGGCCGGATCCACGCGATCCCGGCCTCTAAATAACGACCAAGAAAAGAGACTTGGTCCAACCAAAATTCACACTTCGAGAACTTCGCATAAAGCTGGTTCTCTCTCAATGTTGCAATACACTCCTCAGGTGATTTCATGCTCAACCTTGGACTTAGAGTAAATAAGAATATCATCGATGAAGACAACTACTGACTTATCCAACTGATCTCGAAACAAACGATTCATCAAGTCCATAAACTTTGCCGGTGCATTAGATAAACCAAACGGCATGACCGTGAATTCATAGTGTCCATATCTGGTTCGGAATGCGGTCTTCTCGATATCACTGTCCTGATAGCAATCTGATGGTAACCCGATCGCAGATCGATCTTAGAGAACAGATGCACCTCTCAGCTGATCAAACAAATCATCGATACGTGGCAATGGGTAACGGTTCTTCACCGTCACAGCATTCAGCTCTCTGTAATCGATGCAGAGGCGGAGACTACCATCCTTTTTCTTCACAAAAAGGACTGGTGCTCCCCATGGTGAAACGCTAGGGCGGATAAATCCCTTGTCGAGTAGGTCTCGCAGCTGCTCTTTGAGCTCTGTCATCTCAGCTGGAGCCATACGGTAGGGCGCCTTCGCTATAGGTCCGGTGCCCGGCACCAAGTCAATCTCAAACTCAACTGCCCGTGTAGGCGGCATGCCTGGGAGTCCTTAGGAAAGACATCAGGAAACTCCGACACAACCGGTACATCTGGGCTAAACTCAGGGTCTCTCTCTATGTCCTGGACATAGCAGAGGTATACATCATTCTTTCTTCTGATTTCATGATACATGGCCATGGCGGAGATGATCTGTGTCGAAGGCTCCCTGGGCCTCTGGCGGTATGAAATGGTAACCCCAGACGGACTCCGAAGAAGCAGACGGTGCTCGGCACATAGGATTCTGCCCTTGTACCGCTCCAACCAGTTCATCCCGACAATTACATCAAAACCGAGCCCCTCGAACTCTATCAAGTCGATCGGGAACTCTTCATTCTTAATTCGTACAACAACATCTCGGTGGTAGCGGGTACACCTGATCCGCTCTTTCGACGGGAGAGTGACTAGGAAGTCTTGCATCTCTTCACCGTCTAACCCCAGCCTCTTCGCAAATGATAGCGAGATGAAAGTGTGTGAGGCTCCGGAGTCGAACAAGACCGAGGCGTCCACGCCATTAACTGGGAAGGTACCGGTGAGGATGGTGCCGCTCTTGCCGGCCTCTGCCTCATTGCAGACACTCAGTATACCTCCCGTCCCGAGTGCACAGCCTAATTTATTTCAGAAACTTATAAGTATAACGGTAATAACACGGGTGGTTTACTCAAGAATCAACACTGCTTTATTCATAAAACTCATCTTTACACCATGATGGTATTACATTGGCTACATCGCTTGATAACTTAGCATACTTAATGCATCACATACTTAACATACAACTGACTTCACACTTTACATGGTTACACATAACTTCAAAACTGTCTAAAGGTTAAGTTCAAACGTCCAGGTTTCATGTGTGTGGCATTGATTATTGTCGGAGGCGCTGTATTCAATTGATCTTCTTGATACCATGATACAGCATCCTTGACTGCCCACCCATGATTAACACATCTCCAGACTCCATACTAGCTTCCTTGCGAGGTCCGCACGCTTCTGCTCGCCATACATAAACACTGCGGTATCACCAATGGACCAAGACACCACGGGTACTCCCTTACTTAGAGACTCGGGTGTCTCGTCCTTGTCTTGGTAAACCCAACCTTCCACCTTTTTGGTAGAAATTGACAATACATAATCCGCCTTGATACTTGGAATTTGTTCCGGTTCAACTTGCTGAGCAATTCCCACGGTGTGGTTAACAACCGCAAGGAACTCCTCAGGTATACTCGGTATGGTAGCTCCATCTTCAGCTCGTGTGTCTTGATATGACTTGGTGTAAGGGTTCCAATCATTACCCATGCACATCATCTTTAAATTCATTTTCGCCCCACTTGGGTATTCGGGTGTGTAGAAACCTCCAGGTGCTGCTCCAAGCTCGTTGCATCGTTGAATGATATGGATTTGTGCTTCGGGTGTCAGTATCCTTTTAATAATATCATACCTGGTTGGATAACCTGACACTGTTCTGTCGGATAGTCGGTCATGTCGATGGTGGTATCTCCGGGGTTCGGTGTGGGTGGGATTGGATAACAATATTGAAGGTTCCTAAGGTTTAGAATTTCCTAATTTAGGTGGTTTCACATTATACTTTAACTCATTACTTATGTGGTCATACATTTAGACTCACTAACACACATGCATGGAATGCGGTAAGCAATCACTTATCTCACTTAACGTTTAAGGGGTACCTGGTCTAGAAGACGATCCTGGTGCCTCTGACCGGTCCACCACGTTCAAGGCAGCCTTGCCTGCTCCCGGCCCCTTCCCCTTCTGGGAATCAGTATTCCCTTGCCCTAGGATGGCTGATAAGTAGCTTTCGGGCCTTCAGTGGTCGCAGTGGCCTTACCCTTCCATTGCCCTCTAGGCCTATAGTTTCTGCCATCGGGTTATGTAGCACTCGAAGTCACGGTGCCCCAGCTTCTTGCAGTAGTGGCACTGCACATCATTCCCTTTGCAATCCTTGCCGGGATGGTCACCTTTGCACCACTTACAGAAGTAGTGGCGCTCCGGTCCAGAGCCCGTACTGGCTGCTATCACAACACAAATCAATACACACTTTACAATACAATACATACTTGAATTCGGTATTCGAATTAACTAGTTACCCTTGGGCGGGTGAGAGCGTAAGGGCTTAGCCGCATAGGCGTAGTGAGCTTCAGCGGCTCCTCAGTGGTAGTGGGCTGGGCTTGGCCCTTGCCATCCTGTGCTGGCCCTTCTGGGGCTGAGGGTAAGGTTTCCTCTCTTCCCTCCTTGGTACCCTTGCGAGCTTTGGCCCTCGCTCGAGACCTTGCGCTTATGCGCATTCTCCTCGTCCCTTAACGGACGGTGATCTCCACCTTAGCAGCGGCATGATAGCACTCCTGAAGTATCAAGGTGTTAGTCATGCCCCGCATACATTTACACACTCACATATAACATAACTCATTCACACTTAGACATTATTTAAGATACCTGCAAGGTATTGTACTCGGCTGGCCCCATGCCATAGCGTAGGCGGTGGCTCAACCCACTGTAGAAGCGATTCACTAAGACCCGTTCGAGTAACCTAGGTCGGGTAGGATGAACAAGGTCGGTGAAGGCGGTGTAGTAGTCGTCCACCGTCATTTTGTCTCCTTGCTTTAAACTGTCGAGCTCCAGGCGCTTTGCCTCTTGCACGCACTGGATAGTACTTGGCCCTAGTAATGCCGTGTACTGTTCCCATCCAAACTCCGGGTCGGCCACTTTCTCGTCGCCCTACAAGTTTCCACCACCATTTCTAGCCGAACCCTTCAAATACGCAGCAAGTCGGACCTTGGCATCAGCAGGAACGGCCAAAGTCTCGTAGGCGGTCTCAAGCTCCGAGATATACGCCTCTAGTTTGGAAGGGTCGGTCTCCCCTCCTTTGAAAGACGGGGGCCAAATCGGCCAACGCTTTCACCCAATTAGTCTCGCGTGGCTGTGGTGGTGGTGGTGGTTCAGGCTGATCCTGACCAACGGCTGTTGTTGCCCTTGCTGCACTGGGTTACTATTTGAGGTATCACTTGAGCTAGGGTGGGCGGCCGCCATTGCCTCTGCCATCATCTGAGCGGTAGGGTTCTCCCCTGGGTCTCCCAAACCACGCCCGCGCCTCTTCCTGGTGGTCGCCCTGCCATCTGAATTTTTTACATGAAGCACATTAGTATTGTGCATACAAACTTATCGGGTCAAGTTTTATAACGTCCTTTGGACGACAAGGTTTAAATTTCCTAACTCGGTATATTCCTAAGCTCGGTAATCGGTCAGAGCGTACTTCGCTCTGATACCACTTTTTGTAACACCCCATCCATAACCTTCACACTTAATCAATAATCGCAGCGGAAATCATACTTAAACATATACCAAAGGGCGGTTTACACCCGTTAGCCACCCACGTGGCTAACAAGCTGTTACTAAATGTATCGGTCTTTACACGAATGCCGAGCATAATTACAACCTTACAAAATCACTATCCAAAAAGATGACAATATACCGAGTGTACTGTACAAAAATCACCAACTAGCTTTACATCCACAAAATATAAGACCTCGAGTGTACAGCACACTCACTCGGGTTCAATATCCAAAAATAACAAAATATCATCAATCTAGGACTAAAGCCATTCTGCTTCCTCGATCCTCATCCTGCAATAAACATAGCCCCCAAAGGGGGTCAGCAACCTTTTGCTGGCATGGTTAACCGTGCAGCCCGCTGACTACCGGGATACACGCAACTATTTGTCATGATAACATGGCGTTGATTTTAACATACAACATGCATATACTTTAAAATATTGCAGAACAATAACAACACATATAGTGAAACATTCACTTTAGGAAACAACCAACATGGTTAGTCAACTTAAGCCTAGAGGATGACTTCATCCTCATGTTAGCTTAACACATATCACATTACTGTTTTGTTAGTCGAATGAACAACTTTAACTTAAAAGATGAGACGGGTATGATTACCCGTACACATCAACACATATTTCCCCCCCTAGCCCGAGTGGAAGTCAGGTAGGTAAGCTTTGGCTAAGCTAATGGGAGGTCGAATTCCCCATAAAGGAAAACTACCCTAACATAAGAGAGAGCCGAATCTGATTCAGATGTCGACACCCATACATACACGCGTGACCGGAACGACCGGATTCCTCACTCCCCGGTTAGCACTCGTTAGAATCCCACAATGGGAGCTTAACATATCTCACAAGTAAGTGTTTAAGTCAGTTAGACATACAAGGGAAGCAAGGCATAATTCAACACAACACAAATACCACAACAACATACATAGCCGTGGTTAGAACGTTCCTTAGGTTGGGCGTTATTACCGATACCGTTCTCTTCGTTCCTAGCTTGGTTAATTAACAGTTAGCACGCATTCGAGGTTACCGTATCGGTACGCACGACTTACATTACTAATAAACTGTAAACTCATTTCATGGTTTAATCTTACAGGTTGTAAACACACAGAAAAACAAACAACACACAAGCCGGTGTACCGGTAGGCAACAGACTGCAAGAAAACCATACCTTGGTCCTTGCCGCTCTAGTGTTCCACCGTACGTTGTTCCTAAACACGATTGATAACGTCGGTTAATTAATTTACTTAACTTCGAGCTTTACTAGTATTTTACATGGTTATATGACACGTTTTAATTGCCTAAACTTACCCTAGATTACCTTCATTATACCCCCTAGGGTTAACTACATTTGTCATATTCTTTTCATTTTTTTTGTAGGTTTTGGTCTGTCCGACCCACCGTCCGACCCACCACTGGTCGGACCACTTCCAGTAACCATCGGTCCTGAAACTTCTACCGTTGTCCGACCCATGTCCCGACTCAAACCGTCTGGGTCGGACCATTACAAGAAACTTACCGTACGTTTATTCTCTCCCGTCCGACCCATGTACCGACTCAGCCATCTGGGTCGGACCATTACAAAGAACACGTTACCGTCATTTAATTCTCTCATTCTCTCCGCGTCCCTCCGACCCATGTCCGACTCAGCCATCTGGGTCGGACCATTACAGAAGCATTCATGGGTGACCAACAGAAGCCGTCCGACCCAACTGTGGGTCAGACCCCTGGTCGGACGCCTCCAGCATCTGCCCAAAATTGTCAAATTTTTTCCAAACTTCTCTACAAGCCTCCTAAGGTGTTCAAACATCATTAGGCACACTAAAACCTTCATATATCCCCTTCCAATTTCATTTACAAGTTTATTCTTAGCTCCTCAAATAGTCTCTCAAAACACTTGTAGTTCACTTGTTTGTTCCCCCCTAGAAATGCATTTTGAACCATTATATTTCTACACAAATTTGACATGATCTCCCCATAATTCCTACCTACAGTTCCCACTCATATTTAACTTTTAACCCACTAAAACACTCCAACCATCAATTCATCCAAGGCACCAAAACCCTTACAATTCACCATTTACACCACAATAGCCCTCAATATTCATAAACCTTACAAGCTTGGCTCTTAGGCCCTTAAACGACATTAAATTAAACACTGAATTTCCTCATACTATTAGCAACACCTGCATTTCACTGAACATTTATATTGCTCAAACATAAACACATTCATAGATCACACACTAGTCCAAGGTAAGTTAATTACCTTGGGTTTTCTTCCCAAGCTTTCCCCTTCTCTTTACTTCTTGTTCCACAATCGGTACTCAACGGGACAAATTGTTACACTAATGACCATGCCAAAATAATTACAATGAGTATGAAGGGTTCATGACTATTATTCCATTAACCCTAGAATCAATATTTGAAACATCATAAGAGGGAATTACCTTCTACTTCAAGATGAAGTTTTTTTGTAATGGAATTTGGGCTAGCTCCAACACTTCTAAAGGATTGAACAAGCTAAAATGGAGAGAAAACAATGGTGTTTAGTACCCACCAAAATCGGCCACCATAGGAATATGGAAATGAATGGGGTTTTGAGTTCTTTCTTACCTTAGAACAACAAGGAGATGTTTGGCTTCAAGAATATGAAGCTTCCTCTTCAAAATGTGGTATACCCATGGAAATGAAGTATGGAGTTTTGAGATTTTAAAAGGGGAAAATAATCCCCAAGATGAGAGGATATTTTGGTATAAAAATTTCTTGATTTGGAGCTAGGATGAAGAAGTTACAAGAAGATGAAGTTGGGGTTGCTCTTTGGCTTGTGGAATCGCCATTAGAGGAGCAAAATGAAGAAGGAAGGCTGGGGAAGAGGGGAGCAAATCGTGGGACACAAGAGAATGAGAGAGAGAGAGTGTGTGTGAGAGAGGGTATGGTGTGAGAGAGAGAATAAAGTAAGTAGTACTTTTTGTTTTTTGTTTTTGTATTTTTGTGAGTAAAGTAGAATTAGATGGGTGAGTGAGAGGGGCTCTCACGTGAGACACAAGAGAGGGGCCAAATTTGATTTTTATTTTACAATGTGAGAGAGTGGCATTTGGTCATTAGCAGATAACACCCGTTAATTCCCGAACTGTCAGTTTTAACAGTTCGGGTCCGATTCCCGGACTTTGTTTTATTTATTTTTATGGTCCTAGACCTTGACTAATATTTAATTTTAGCCATATAATTGACCTTAAATTTTTACTAGTCCTTTAAACCCGTTTGAAATTACATTTCTCATTTTGCCTTTTTTTTTAATCCACTATTTGGATCCGTTTCCTTCGGGAATTTTTCCCCATGTTCTTAACGACCAAATAAGCCTTAAAAATATAATAATTATATCATTAACTAACATATTAAGGTTTGGGGTATTTCAACTTTGGTCCTCCAACTAAAGCTACAGAGAAGAGTGTTTGGAAGAAAAGGTCGATATTTTTTTATCTTGAGTATTTGCAACATTTGCAAGTAAGGCATTGTATTGATGCCATGCACGTCGAGAAAAATGTGGGCGAAAGTCTTGGTTGAACGTTGCTAAACATTAAAGGGAAAATAAAAGATCATTTAAAGGGGAGAAAAGATTTAGTAGAGTTGGGCATACGAAAAGAGCTCCACCCGCAAGAAAGAGGAACACGTATCTTCCTGCCTCCCGCATGTCACACTCTATCAAAAGAGGAGAAAAAGAGTTTTTGCAGTGCCCTTTTTTAACATCAAAGTACCATCATGGTACTCTTCCAACGTAAGAAGTTGGGTGTCCATGTCTGAACTCAAGTTAGTAGGGATGAAATCTCACGACTACCATGTTTTGATGCAACATTTGCTTCCCATTGCAATTCATGGGATTCTCCCACATGATGTCAGGAAAACCATAACAAATTTGTCCGTGTTTTTCAGTGGAGTTCTCTGCCAAAGTTCTAGATGTGCAGAGACTGGACAAGTTACAGGCTGAACTAATTGTCACTATGTGCCAGTTGGAGATGTATTTTCCACCTTCATTTTTCGATATTATGGTGCATCTGCTTGTTCATTTAGTAAGGGAGATCAAGGAGTGTGGCCCATTATATCTCAGATATATGTATCCATTCGAAAGATACATGGGTGTGCTTAAAAAAATGAAAAACCACAGACGCCCAGAGGGAAGCTTGTTGAAGGATATGTAACTGAGGATGATTGACTTTTGCACCCACTACCTAGAAGGCATGGACCACATAGGACTTCCAAGATCAAGACATGAGGGCAAGTTACAGGGTGTAGGTACAATCGGGAAAAAAAATGGCAAGGCCTGATTTTACTGCATTGTGTAAAGCACATCTAACCATGTTGAGCCTTGTCGAAGATGTTGAACCATACTTCGTGTCACACTTAAGCGCTCTCAGAGCACAACATCCGTCAATGAGTCAAGCGAGATTAAAGAAGGAGCAGAATGCTACATTCGTTACATGGTTTTAAGAAAAAGTTATGCATGAAGATTCAGGCAATGTAACTGAAATGGTTAAGTTATTAGCGCTCGGTCTGAATCTTGATGTTGTATCATACGAGGGTTTCGATGTGAATGGGTTCTCTTTTTTATACTGAACGCCAAGATCGTAAGTCAACAAATCAAAACAGTGGTGTTCATCTAACTGCTTCACAGGAAATATATCATGATGCAGGTAGTAACGGAGTGACAATGAGGAAAGAGTATTATGGTGTGATTCAGGAGATTTGGATCCTTAACTACACCTGTTATGAAACTTGTGTCTTTAAATGCAAATGGGTAGACAACAGACGCAGTTACCATCAGGTGGAACACGGTATGAAATTGGCTAACCTAAACGCATTGACATACACAGAAGAACCGTTTATAGTTGCTTCTAAAGCTAGACAAGTGTTCTACTGTCGTGATCAATGTAATCCCAGATGGTTAGTTGTATTGCCATGTAAGAGACGGATAGTTGGTGTTGATGGTGTTATGAACGAGGAAGATTATGACTGTGAAATGGACAATGAACAAGATCAGATCATGGAGAAGGGTTGTGGGTGGAAAAATGAACAAAAGTAAGTCTGGCATAAAATTGAATGGTCAAGCTTTCCTTTACAATTTATGATTGTTTATGACTCTATTTATGACACTGACTATATATTTATGTAATGATATTGTACAGATTATGGATGCCAACGATCATGAAATGCTCCTACAATGTGATGAGGATATGAAGATGGAGATAGATGCAGAGACGCAGTTAGCGAAGCGTACACAGATCGTCGTTGCCGCTGATGCTCCTACGACCTCTCAGGACCCTCCTACGACCTCTCAGGGCCCGCCACGAAAGACATGAGGACCGTCACGTGGTCTGAATGAGAAGAATGAGAGTGACATGATTGATCTGGTGTGGGATAGGTATATGTTACACCTATATGTTATTCTGTCTTATTTTTTTATATATTACTGATATTTATACATTTATATGTAGTACTATATATATTACATATGACTAACATATATACTGTATATATTACAGGTATCTTAGACCCACTGGCCCGTCTAAGCAGAAGTTTGCCAGCGCCATGGGTCGATTGGTTAAGACCCATTTTGTATCAATAAAAACTGGAGGAACCAAGATCCCAAATAAAGAAGATGATGTGGACGAGCTTGAAGAAGAAGTACCAGATCCCAGATGAAGCATATGATAAAGTGTTGTCACTGCTTGCTTTGCGTATGCGATCGTTCAAAAATGGACTGGTGGCTGGTTGGATCAATACGAACAACCTGAAGAAGGTGTCTCCCTATGAGTCGTACGCTGACATGATCACTGAGGAGGAGTGGAAGGAATTCTATGAAGCACATATCACCCCTGAGTTCAGGGTAAGTAATTGTTTTCATAGATTAACTTTTAAGTTTATGTTATTAATATAACACGATAAAGTTAAAATGAATTGTATTCTTTCCACAGGCAGTTCAGGAAAAAGCCCGAGAAAATCGCTTGAAAGATCAGAACCCACACTACATGGGCCGAGCTGGGTACGCGGGACGTATACCAGGCTGGATTGAAAAGGGGTATCTGAAGCGTATGCGTGAGGACGGCACAGTTGAGCCGATTCAGAGTCTGGATGAAGTGAATCGGGCACAAGCATACATGCTTGGCCGACAATTAGAGAAGGACGGCGAAATGTATTATCCGCGGAAGGAGACTGCAGACTTAGCTGCAAAAATTATGAGTGTCCTGAGTAATATTTAATAGTTTATAAGTTTTTCTTACAATTTATATATGTTTTACTTATTTGATCTAATTCATAATTTACATGATTTTTTGCATGTGCAAGACTGCAGAGGGTGTTGATTCTTTTCTTGGCCAGCCTCATAGTTAGGATTATCCATTGAACAAAGCGCTTGCGAAGAAGGATTACCCTGGGAGAGTTCGAAGGATTTGGATCCGCAGTGCGTCAGAGGGATGTTTTTCCTTGCTCCCAGCAGATGGGGAGGGAGGAAGAAATGAGGGAGATCAAAAGAAAGTTGACACAGCAGTTCCAATCTGATTTGCAGCAGCAGATGCAACAAATGGAAGCGAGATTGATGCAAGAGCTGAGTCAGGGCATCAATCTTCTAGCTCATCAGTGTACGCCCCTGCACCCGCTTCCACCCCTGCACCTGCTTCCATCCCTACACCTGCTTCCACCCCTGCACCTGCTTCCACCCCTGTACCGTCTTAGGTTTCTCATTCTTACACTGTACCTGCACCTTCTGATCCATTCCCATATGCCAAGCTTCAGTTATGTGTGAATTTTAGTGCTTTGTCGTTATTTATTTTTCAATTAATCAAAATTATGCATGTTGCAATGTATGAATCTATTTTTTTTTTGTTTATTAGGGAACCAAAAAGTGTCGTCTTCTACATATCAATGAACATGGCACCTTTATGGTTGCATTCGGCATAATTCTACAGACTGATTCGGCGTCACTTTGTCATTTTAAGCGGGTCCGGCATGGTACGTCCGTGTGTTCGTAGACAGTGTCTGTCAAGGCTGTGATCACATTCCACTACCGATAGAGTGGAATGGTTGGAGCACTGTCATTGAAGCACGTGGCTCACAAGTACCGTGGCCTTGCAATCTGGTGATTTATCTGATAGTATGGTAAGCAAAAGAACTTAAATTTGTTTACTAATTACCATTCCATATAAACACAGTTTTGGGAATCGTTTTCTAACGTATACTAACTTGTCATTTCTTAGACATCTGTTCCTATTGCTGACAAAGGTAAGCGAGTCCGTGCGTCGAAAGGAAAGGGACCATCGGGTCAGCAGGATGATCACTACATCAGTCCACTTCGACATGATTTCATTCTTCCCCAAAATTTGGTGAATACATTGGGAAAGCGTCAGCAGGTCTTATATAACAAGATACTCGGGAAGGGTGATGATTTCATTCAGTTCATCCTTTGGGTTCCGCTGTCTTTGTTCCACAGCGAACAAAGCTAGGAGTTGCTAATCAGTATTAGAGATGTCAAGGAGCTGCTGCTTGGTGATATGCTGAACATCTCGGTGATTCAATCGTACTACTTGTAAGTATCACATTTTTTCTCTCTCAAAGTTAATAGTAAGTTTTATTTATAATTTTAATTTAATGCCTTTGTCATCAAAGGCCCTTACTATCGAGGCTGGTGTCAAAGAAAATGGAAAATATGATCACCTTCCTATGTCCACAAATCATGTCTTCCGATGAAGCTATGAGAGACGGTGTTGCGTGTCAAAGCCATATGCGCAATACCATAATTGTGGCGGTTAACAGGAAAAGCCGAGTTGTGCTCATACCATATCTTCAGATGTAAGCGTGCTTGACCACCTTATGCTTTTGTCTTTATTTTTTACATATTAACTCATATATATTTCAAAGTTGAAGTTGATTTGTTGTTGTTTGAACTTGTAGCAATCATTGGTTGTTGTTAGTGGTGTGTACTTACACATCATCCTGTATAGTGATTGACCCTATTGAAGGAATTAGGAACATCGCCATTTCTATTCTGCTGACAAAGTTAGTAAATTGTGCATATTTTCATTTCACAAATAAAATTTTAATTTTTTTTATTACTTGTCACTTAAATGCTTGTTTTAATTAATTTAAGTGGTTTTAGAAATGGTATGATCACTGTCCGGCAAATGAATTTTCCTTTGCATATACAGTATATGAAAAAGGTAAAAAAAAACATTCTATTTACTCTTGCATACGTAAATATATTTTCTATATTAGTGTATGTATGTATATAATAATATAATTTTATTGAAAATAGTGCCCCAGGCAACCGGATAGCAGCAGTTGTGGATATTTTGTGATGCGATACATGTACGAAATCGTGTCCAAAATCGTGAAAATCAGAAATGTCAATGAAGTACGTATTATAAGTCTTGTGTTTGAATTGGTAATTTAACTGTTTGTGCATGGTTGGATACGTTTAAATGGTGTACTTAATTGCTTTTATAATTCTTGCGTGCAGCTTGTTGACTTCTTCGCAAAACAGGAGCTACTTATTCACTTGCCGATCTAGAGTTTGTCAAGGATCACATGTGCGCTTACTGGACGAAATCAATAAGTACTTATGAGGAAGATCAACAGAAGTCATGAGTTACGCGCTGCAGCTATTTGTTTTCTTTTTTGAAGTTGTCTGAACTGAACCAATTAATTTACACCTATAAATGCAGTTTTGTTGCATTATGTCAAGTACACTTGCAATGTGTTGAAAAAGCAGTTTCTTGCATTATCAAATTTCTACAGATTGCAGTACTACATATGTACTTAGTAGCTTCCATCTGTGTTTGGATTTTAATTATCATTAAATTAATTTTGTTTGCATGTTTGGTACTAATACTGGCAAATCTCTGTTAATTGGTACTAATACTGGCTGTTTGTTGCAATTGGCCTGGGATCTTATGTGTTTTGCTGTAAATTTAATTCGTAGATTTAATTTCTCTGTTACAGTTTGTTGTGATGGCTTTTGCTGTGTTGAAAATGCAACAATGCATTGATCTGATGTGATGATATCTGTAGCATTTGTTGGAACAGAGATTTCTGAAGAAAAAAAATTTAAAAAAAGGAAGATATAAAGAACGCTTATATGGATAAGCGTTGTTTAAACTCTCCCGCCAATCATCATAAGAAACGCTTATATGTGATAGCGTTGTTTTTGTCTGAGCATAAAGAACGCTTGTTAGGCCAAAGCGTTTTTTATGTTCGCATCGTTCTCGCATTATAAAGAACGCTTTGCAAATAAGCGTTCTTTAAAGATAGTATAAAGAACGCGTTGAAAGCGTCATTTAAAATGTTTAATCATTTGCGTCGCTCGAATAAACTACACTTTATAAACGTTCTATATGCCAAATTTAAGCGTTGTTTATTCTTTTTTTTTCCAGCAGTGTGTTAGCGCACACCTACTGTGGGTTGCGCAATGCCATCCAGTTTGACTCTACAGATATCACTGCATCCACCAGGTTGATTACATTGTGGGTGTATGCCAAACTCCCTGCCTTTTTCGAGTTCCAAGAATGGATATTAGAACAAAACCATAATCGGTTACGCGTAAGTGCGAGAAATAATATATCAAATTTAATTTAATAACTACACTGCACTTCTTATCATCCCCTAATACGAACTTAACAAATAACCGAAATCGCAGCGGAAATAAACAACCTAAACGATAACTAAACGATTTGGTGTTACACGCCGTTAGCCACCCACGTGGCTAACTAGGCAGAATACATACAATTATTGTACCGGTCTGATGATCAGACTCCCGAGCATAAGACTAATAACCATAAATATATCAACATATACCGAGTATAAATATTTACAAACCATTACTGTAATGTAAACGTTATCCAAAATATAACGCCACGGGAGCACAGGCGCAACCCGGGCCCAACATCCAAAATATACCAAAAGTATTTCATAACTCCTAAGAATCTAGAGCCACTCCGCCTCCTCGATCCTCATCCTACAAATAAATATGGAGCCCCTAAAGGGGGTCAGCAACCCTTGGCTGGTATGGTTAACGTGCAGCCCATCGACTACCGGGATACATGCAACCAATTGTCATGATAACATGGCGTTGATTTTAACATACAAACTACATAGCATAGCAAGAGATATTGCATAGCATCAACAACACATACATAGTGAGAACATTTCATTTTAGAAAACGAACCAAGTTGGTTAGTAACATTGTAAGCCTAGAGAATGGTTTCACCCTCATATTAAGCTTGTTACATAAACTCGTTACCGTTGTGTTAGTCGACCAACTTTACCGATCCATTCCAATGACCTCCGGGTTTGACAAATTTACACTACGACCGACCTTGCTAAGTCCGGTCCCAAGGTCGGTCCATTCCAGAACATATTACCGTCAGAAAATTCTACCCCGACCAACCTTGGACAAGATCGGTCCCAAGGTCGGTCCATTCCAAAACGTTTTTCCCTTTGTAATTTAGGGCCGACCGACCTTGCAAGTCCGGTCCCCAAGGTCGGTCCGTTCCAGAGACATATTTCGTATACAAAATTTAAGCCCGGCCGACCTTGCAAGTCCAGTCCCCAAGGTCGGTCCATTCCAGAGAGTTTTCTGGCTGGGTAAACTGGGCTCGACCGACCTTGCAAGTCCGGTCCCCAAGGTCGGTCTGCTCCAGACCCTTGTTTAAAATTGCATATTTGACTCCAAACTTCACCTTACATAACCTAGTATATTCTAACCTCATTTGGGCACTTTAACAACACCTTAAGACCTCCTTTAAACTCCTTAAATCACTCACCAAAAACTTCTTTAACCACTTCACAATTTCTTACAAAATCCTTTACACTATAATGTTTTTCCTTAGACTTCTAAGTGGTGTTTCACACCTGTGATAGCAACTATCCCAAGATGTTTCCTCATCACCAACAACATCATCTCCCAAACATCTTTCACCATCCAAAATTCCTTTATACAACTACTTGAAATTTCTCCACAAGTTTATGCCTCCTCCTTACAAGACATTATTTTTCAACTTGTATACCAATATTTGAATAAGTCCTAAATACACTCTCACCATGACTTTGGTGCATCCCAAAACGCTCATTTGATTCCTAAATCCTCCAAGATAATGCCTAAGTCATTTTAACACTCAAGAACTCCTTAAATTATTTTCTTTCACTAATAGAACACTTAGTCATTCTTAGCACTTCCTAGTTCACCAAATCTCATTTAAACACTTAAAATTCCTTGTACATTAACCATATTTTGACATGGGTTCTACTAGCACATTGTTACACCAAAAACATAGTTTTCACCTTTAAACTATCATGAACACCTAAATCCATCAAGAACATTCTCACACACAAAATTCACCCAATTACACTACATCACAATATAGTGCATAATTAAATTGCTTGGCACTTAGGCCCTTAAATAACATGGCTCTTAGGCCCTTAAATTGCATAAACCATAAACACTGAATTTCCACGTATATATTGCCTTTGACCTGCAAATACACTCAACATCACATATGTCCTTAGTAATCTCCTTATGGGTATTTTACTAACTCATTTACCATTGGCTCTTTAGGTAGTTTTAATAAGCAACTCAAGCTCATTTTCCTTAAGGCATTAAAACTACATTAGGTTAGTTTGTTTACCTCTCTTCTCCAAGGTTTCTTTCCTTGTATTCTTGGACCGAAAATTAGCAAGGAAGCTTAATCACTTGTCAACCTTTTATCCAATACATAAGTAAGGGTAATGAGCATTCAAGCTTCAAGCTTAAACTCACTTATAAACCCTAATTTAAATAATGTCTTGAAACACTTAAATGCCTGTTTTACCTTGGAAATGGAAAAGAGTTGGATTAACTAGCAAGAGAGGACTCCACCAAGCCCTTTGAAGATTGGAATGAAGCTATGGAAGATCAAAAGAAAGCACCATGAAGGGGTAGTTTTCGGTCAAGCATAAAAATGAAAGGAAATGTTGTTTTTCTTTGGTTTTCCTTACCTTGAAGCAAAGGTGATCAACATGGCATGAATAGATGAGCTCAAGCTCCTTCAATGGAGATTCCTCTTGGCACCAAAATGGGGCTTTTGGAATTTTGAGAAGACAAGATTGAAGAGCTTGATGAGATTAAAAGAATAGTGGTCTTGGAATTTAATTTGGTATATGGAGCTAGGAGATAATGGCAATGGAAGATGGAGGTGAGGTGTGTGCTGTAGCAAAACTGATGGAGGAAGGAAGAAGAGAGGTTGGAGACGGTGGGAAAACAAGAGGGAAATGAAGAATGAAGTGTGAAGTTGCTTTTTGAAAGATATTTGTACAAAAGGAAATAGTGAACTTACTTATTTATTCTTTCTTCCTTATCAAACTAGCTAAGTATGGTGAGTCATACTTAAAAACCGGCCCCCTCTTTAGTTTAGGCTGATTTATGGTCTTTGTTGACCATTTAATTGACTTACATTGACTAATGTCTTAAACTAGTACTATTTGGGTACTATTCACTAATCAATGCACATAATTATGAAATTTTTGATTTCCCATTGATTTAGACTTCCTAATGTGATACTAAGTAGTACACATATTAATTAAAGAGTAATGATGGACATTTAGCCATTCAAAACCCATTTACAAGACAATTTTTCAAAAATGTGCTTTAAGACTCCTTAAAGCACATTTTGTGTTTTAACTTATTTTCAAGCTTGGTTTTCTTTGGTAATTGATTTAACATGTAAATACGGTCTTGGTATGCTCTTATAGTCTCAACCAAGGTTATCCCAAGCTTAGAGCACATTTTTGCTCGAATTGCCTTTATGGTATTTTATAGTGGTTTTATGGTTTAAGTTGTTCACCAATGTTACTAAACACTATTTAGCCTTAATATACCATAATTTAATATTTAAACAACATATAAAGGTTTAGGGTATTTCAGTTTTAATAAGCTTTTTATGTATTCAGTAGTAGTTCGGATAATCCAAGAGTGAAACATAGTAAGTTGCAGGACGGTCGTGTCGTTCTTGATTTTATCCCGGTTCCACCCACTGCTGATCACGTAAGTATTCTTGCATTACAATCCTGTCAACAACGTCTTAATTCCTGATATTTATGTGCCTTAAATATTTATTGTTATTTAATTTTTCAGTGGGTCTGGCAAGCATACGGTGATGCCCCACTAGACACGACCGTTGTAGTTGTACCATTAATCCTTGACAACATAGTCGAGGGGCATCAACCGGATCTGATGAGACAATTTGGATGTGATCAGCCGATACCAGCATTGCCACTGGAGTGTGATAAGCTACACAATCAAAAGCGAACTGGTCGGATGGAGGTGGACTGGGGCAATGTGAACGCCGAGTACATCGAGCTATGGAATGACATAATTTACAGACGTTTAAGGCTCGAATATTACCAGTTTGTAGTTCCCTTGACAGTGCACTTCGAGTACATGTAGTGGTATTATAGACACAACTTAAGGTGGTACACAAGCAAGGCACGAAGACAAGTCATACTGGGAAGCATATTAATTGGTTATTGTTAGCACTTATTATATCAACTATACTTACAAGGTTGAACTAATTTTACGAATGCTATGATTATGTTCGTAGGCTGATGGCTTAGATCAGATCCGGCACTATGACCCTACTATAGGTGACTACGCCGACTACTTGTCACAACAGACAGGCATATCGTACCACCAGCGCTACAGTCAGTACCAGACTCCTGTTGATCATCATACCCCACCTCCTGTGGTCATTTACCTGCCTCTCTTTTCGTGCAACGATAATCCAAGTAGAAGGGCAGCACGAAAAAGACCAAGGAGTGAAGTGCGTCAGCCCCCACAGGCGCCAGTAGCTGATCCCGTACTGGAATTTTTTCGACAGTAAGCTAGACATATTGTAACGACCCCAAAGCCGGCCTAGGAGTTAGGGCCGTTACACGCCGTGAGTCTATTACCTAACGTCGCAAGGCTCTAACGCAAAACGAATTCAAAATCAAATAATAGAACTTGCATAAATACTTAGAAGAGTTTACAATATTTCGAAATCCAAACGAAAGTAAATATATAGAGTATGGCCCGTAGGCTACATAAAGTTAAAAGCGTCCAAGCGCTAAACCAAAAAAAAGTCTAAATAAACGTAACTAAATCCAAAGTCAGATCCCAAAGAAGAGAAGGTCTCCAAGCTCAATCTACATAGTGAAATAAAGGGGTGAGCTCAACATCCCAGTAAGCAGAAGACTTCCTCAAGGAAGCCCACAAAACAGAAGCAGACGTTTACATAAAACAGAGGGATGCACATGCCATTTGTATATAGACAGAACATCAGAACAAGATCAGAAGCAGAGCAGATATCACATTAAAGTCTCAGTCGGACCTTCAGAATCAGAAAATATGGTGTGACACTAGAAACCCGTTAACACAACAGAAGGACTCATATAACGTCCTCTAGATCCAAAGATCCCATATCAGAAGCCGTAGAGACAGCTAAAAGACCTGTCGGTCATAAATGTCCTAAGGGATACCCTAAGGAACAGAAACAGAAGGAATTCCTGCGCAGCATGCTATGGGACAGCCCGACCCGACCCGTAGGTCCTAATATGTTTTAGCCAAAATATCGTATCAAAAGTGCTTAAACTAGCATAGATCATGTATAACATCTTATTCACACTTAGGGGAATCATACCCCGCAAACAGAAGACAAAACGGAGCTCAAACGAGCAAAATAGGTAAAACAGATCTGTGTCCGGACATGCGTCCCACCTTGCATGTCCGGACACTGTATGAGGTGAAAATCAGAACTTGTCCGTACAGGTGTCCGGACTTACATGTCCGGACACATGTCAAATCAAAAATAAGAGAAGTCCAGACTTGTGTCCGAACTTACAAAGCTCAGACACAATTCGAAGCAAAACCAGAAAGTCCTCGTGTGTTGTCCGAACTTACAAGTCCGGACGCTCAAAAATTCAGAAACAGAGAAGCGCCAGATGACATGTCCGGACGTTGTAAAACAGACGATTCCCAGAATGCAATAGAGACGAACAAAACATCCGAAATCATTCCAAACTCGCACAAATTCACAGAAGACACAAATCAGTACCCTCGGGGGTTTAGCCATTCAATTAACAACACAAATTCGAAGAGAAATCACACGTTGGCAACACAATCTCCAACCAAAAAACGAAACTAAAATCAGTCCCCGAGGGTGAGCAAACTACACCGAATCCATCCCCTACGTACCTGAATTCACAGAGCAGATTCTGTCCAATGTTGCCAAAACTAGATGAACAAAACGCAGTAGAGGAGGAGCACAGTGCACAACTGAATTGCACAGAACAATCCTCAAAATCAGAATGCAAAATCAAAAACTACTCTTCCAAAATTGTAACACCCTGGATTTTACCTCAAAAGATAGCTTATAAAAATACAAATTTAATGGCACAAACGGGATCGAAAACGGACTTCAAATGAGTCCTAAAAGTGCAAAATAGAGTTGGTCCGAACTTGTGTCCGAACCTGGTAAGTTCGGACACAAGCCGAGGAAACAGACTGCAGAAAACCATCCGTCCGAACTTGTGTCCAGACATAGATGTCTGGACACAAGTCGAGAGTTAGAAAACTGGAAAGCGACAATGTCCGAACTTGTGTCTGGACTTCGAAGTTCGGACACAAGTTGAGTTTCAAACTTCAGAAAATCTCTTACGTGGTCCGAACATTGGTCCGAACTTGCAAGTTCGGACATAAGTCGAGACTTGCAAGCTGGACCCGTCCTCGCATGCTGTCCGAACTTTGATGCTCGGACAGATGTTTGGACACAGCCAAACGACGAAAACCTTTGAAATCCTTCAGGGCCTGTCCGAACATTGATGCCCGGATGGACGTTCGGACAGGTCTCTAAGTGCAATTCCCAGTACGTAAACAGGGACCCAAAAACATCAAAAAGCATGTATAAACCATATAAACAACAAGGAAAACATTTGAGGGGGTAAAGTTAACAATAAGTACCTCAAAGTAGTGCTCAAACTCATAAGATCAATTCATAACTATCAAGAGTATCGTTAGTCAGTACCAAAATGAATGTAACCTTAAAAACAACAGCGGATTCAAAACATCCAGGGCATTACCGCCACACCCAACCCCCTGGGTGCTCAGGCTAATGAACTAAATAAACATCCAGAACAAAGGTTAATTCAACTTATGCGGAAGACAAAACAATGACCAAAATGTAAAATCTTGGAAAACAGCACAATAACTCCAAAACATTGTAATTCAAACATCGTCTCAATAACTCATAATTCCTAAACTATGTGAATTCGCCGTCCCGATCCCTACACTTAGTCATCCATACCTGCGATCATAAAACATAGACAAAACACAGAAAGGATCGCACAAATCAGAAAAACTGAGTAAAGACTACCTCAACCTGTAAAATATGTTTTTGAAACTCATTTGCTATTTATCAATCAGCTAAGAACGATTTAGTGAACGTTAGAGGAACTTCCAAAAGAACATCAAAAACACAGTAGGGCTTTCAACAGGAGATCATCTCAATACCAAATACGGGATCACCTATGGGACCCCAAACAAAAGGACATTTACCTATGGGACTGTCAAACAACCACCTCACCCTAAGTCCTTAAGTGTGCACACCCCCTATGAAACAGCAGTAACATAGAGTAGATCAGAGGGCTTAACTGCAACAATGTGTGCAGCACAAATAATAATAATCATGGGGAGCACCTATGGGCTCCCAAACAATAGAATACAACCTGTGAAAGACTCCCAAAATCCAGAACCAAAATCCACAGCATAATCCAATTCCTCAATTCCAAAACGTGGGAAACAATCCCAAATTTCCAAACCACAACTGAGAGTCCACAAAAGCATAGCGAAACCTTTTCCCAATCGTTTTACAAAACATCAGTCAAACAACATTGAGCATAGGATTTACCTGATAAATCAATTCACCTCAACAGTCTATCTCCTCAGGATTAGTAGAAGCACTCGTCGGCGTAATTGGAGTCTAGATATATATAACCAATCAAACGCTACTAGTCATAATCGAATAAATAAATAAACTACTAAGTAGAAATACTTTACCCAGTCGAATTCCTAATTGGCACCAAGGGAAATGATCCAGCAAAGGTAGAATGGAGAACGCGAATTATTAGAGCTCACGGAAGAAGATGCGTGAATAAATTTTGGTAGAGCAAAAGCGTAGAAGCGCCGTGATAAGGGTGAAGCGTAGTGGTGAAGATCGTGATATAAATAAATAATTATAGGAATAAGGGAAATCAATATTGTTAAAACAAATTAATAATCATTCATTTTAAAATAACAGAGTTAAATAATTATGGAATTCAAATAACTTAGAAAAGAAAATCAAAATATATAGTCAACATTGTAAATTGTTTTTAGGAAATTTATATAACAACATAACGTTTTAGAATCATCAGAAGAAGTCAAACCTTTAACAACATCTTTCTTAGAAATTTGGAAATAACTTTCAAAATTTGGAATTTGTTGAGAAAATAGATCGTTGTAACAAGATGAGGGAGAGTGTAATAGGAAATCATTTATTAACCATTTATTTGAAATAGAAAGGAGATTGGAATAAAAATAAATTAAATAGAATAGGACAATAGTTCTAGCAGAGGTTATCATAATGTTAAAGAATTCTAGAATTCTAATAACAACAAAATCAAGAGAAGGATTTATTATTAATCTAAGGAAGTCAAAAGGGATTTGAACTCTTTGTAATTAGAAATAATTAATAATAGGAAGTAAAATCGAGTTTGGATTCTACATTAAAACAAACAATTTAAATGCAAAATAAATTAGGAACACATTTCAAGACTTTCAAACAACGTTGAAACATTGAAGAGAGGTTGAAGTAGTATTTTAAATAATAATATCATCATTGACAATATACGTAGTAAGGATTTAGGGACCGTAGATAACCACGGATATATTTAGGAATAGGAATAATCTAATGAAGAAATATAGCTAATTTCCCTGGGCCACTATGATACTAATCTCGGCTTATTCCCTCTTACCAAATATTATACTATTTCTAACATGGAATTTCGTGGGTATTTCACACTGGTGGAACGCGAGCCTTTAATGACGGTGGTTTAATCACGGCTTTAACAGACACCGTGATTAATAGGAAGGTCGGAATTAATTAGCGACGATGATTGAATTAACCGTAATCAATAATCGATCGGAGGTAGGCGCGTCTTTTTTAGGACGGACTTTAGATGACGGTTATTAGTGAAACCGTAATCTAAAGTCCCGTGTTGATGCGCGCTTTACGGTCAACGGACTTTAGATTACGGTTTCACTAATAACCGTCATCTAAAGTCCGTCCTAAAAAAGGCGCGCCTACCTCCGACTGATGGTCAACGACGTCGTTTTGACCTGACGCCAAATATTTCCCGTATTATTTGATTTTTTTGACTCCGCGCGTAATCTAAATTACAGTTAACGACGTCGTTTTACCAGTGTATTTTAGATTAATAAAAACTTTATATTAATGTGTTACCTATGTTTGAAACCCAACATATGCCAAATAATTATCGCGCTATTTTTTTAATTTCGTTACACTTTAGATTACGGTTAACGACGTCGTTTTACCAGTGTATTTTAGATTAATAAAATCTTTATATTAATGTGTTACCTATGTTTGAAACCCAACATATGCCAAATAATTATCGCGCTTTTTTTTTAATTTCGTTACACTTTAGATTACGGTTTTTTTGGGAACCGTCATGTAAAGTGTGACTTTAGTTTACGGTTTACATGTAAACCGTAATCTAAAGTCCATTTAAACATTTACCTACACTCTGCACACCCTACTCACAGTAACTCTTCTTCTCTTTCGCGCTATCTTCCTCACTGAAATCGCCTCCTCTCTCCCGTCACCTTGCTAACGGCCATCGCCGCCGTCGCTCCCACCACCTTTGTCACTCCCATCGCCGCCGGTCACCACCCATCTACCACTGGTCTCACCGTCGACGTCTCTATCGCGTATTGGGTATGCGATCGATTGATTGTCGTTTTTTTCTAACTTTGTTCATATACATGCATTTCGATTGCAAGTTCTAACCTCGTTTGTATCGAATCCTGAGAGTGTAATGGAAAATGTTCTAACCTTGTTCATATATTTGTGCCCAGATTCACAGTTAATTGCGACCTAGTTTGTGGGCTGATTTCTACACTACTTGCCCACTTCGGTGCTTAGTTACGGTAACTTTGCAAACCAATCTGTAAACTGCTGTATTTATTTATTCTTAGCATTTAGTTTACAATTAATACATAATAGTGTAGTTTTAAAATGCTACTACTTAAAACTGCCACAGGAAAGAAAGTAAGTTCAAGTATATTACCGATTCCTGAAAAATGAATGGAACAGAACTGTAGCATATCTCAGTTTCATGAATGGAACAGAACTGTAACAAGTTGTTTGAGTTTTGGTCTGGATTTAAAAGCTTAATGGAATATTTAAGTAACTGGGTAAGGAGTTAGGAGAAGTATAATCAGTTGAAAGAAAAAAAAACAGACAGGGAAGAAAGCAAGAACACAACTCAGTTTCTGTTTTGATTTCAGTTTGGATTTCAGCTTCAGTTTCCTATCAGATCAGGTTCTGACTAATTCTGCATCTGTAACAAAGTTGCCTTGGGTTTAGTTGAGTTAGAAACTTTATAACACACCAAATTGACAGGATCGACAGTTTAGAAAGGTTTGAGAATTCAAACACGTGAACAAACAGAGAGGAGTCATACACCATCTCTGTCTGTCTGTTTCTTTTCTTTCAGTTTCTATTTCTGTTTGAGTTCTGTGTGAATCTGTTCAGTAGAGGCAACAGAAAGATGTTGGGGCTGTTTAGAGAAGTGAAAAACTATTGAACCTAATAGCTCAGACATAAACACATTGAGAAGGGCTAGTCAATATAACAGATTGAATTAAATAACAGAAGGAAGGAACATCGACCTCAGTTTCAGTTTTAAAACTTAGACTTCTGTTTCTGTAAACTAAATACATCAGTGAAGATAAGTTTATGTATGTTATCAGTTCTAGATGGTGCGTGCGAATTTGACTTTGATAAAACTGATTTGGAGACGTTAGAAATATAGGGGAGATGCTGTCGATTTTTTTCCGCGGTTTAGCTAGCATTTAACCTTGATTTTTTGATGAATTCTAATGTTGTCGTTTTTCATTTATGCATCAGGACTACGACTTTATTTAGGCTTCCGACCTCAACCGTCTTAGCATCGGCTAATCGTCTACCAGAGGTAAGATTTATATATATACATATAATATTTGACAAACTACCAAACATAGTTATCCGCCCAAGATATACCTAATAGAGGTATATCTTCGGCAGTCCCTGTCGGGACTGTCCACGATTGTTAAATCACACACCTAGGGTGTGAATGTGCTTTTAATATGTACTTTATTGATTATTTCAGCAGTATCTCTTTATTGTTCTTCGAATGCATATATTATTGATTAATATCATAATATCGTGCATTTGAAGAACTGTAGGGAGATGCTGCCGAAATTTTCAATAAATTACATATTAAAAACACGTTCACCGGTGGGATTTAATACTCATAGATGGATTTAGGTTGATAAGATACAAAAGTGTAAAGACTCTGCCACGGGTGACGGTATGAAATGGCTGCCTTCATATAAATAGCTAGAAGGAGATGGAACGTTCGTGGATTTACAGCGGAAATTTGGACGACAAGTTTTTAGAAGGAGTTGATAAGTTATGCACGGTGTTGGCGAACAATCTGAAGCCTACAGACAAGGGATACATATTTTGTCCGTGTATCGACTGCCAAAACAATCTGAGATATCGCGGCGTTGAAACAATTAAGGAACATCTGATCCGCCGCGGTTTTACAAAATTTCCAAGACATAATCCGATGGCATGGTCAGAGTGCGTTCGATGTTATTAAGCCTGACGAAGGGGATAATGGTCAGGCTAACACAGAAACAGAACTTGGAGATGATACAGTTGCTGGTGATCCAGAAGACGTTACAGCGAACGTTGAGCCAGATTTCTGGGATGATGACATTGAGACTATGCTCGAAGATGTGGAACGACATTACTCTAACACGCCAGACAAGCATGAAAATTTGTTGGATTCATCCAAAACACCGTTGTACCCCGGGTGTGACCCTACAAAGTTAAGCAAGTTGAGTGTCGTCCTCAAGCTATTCAACTTGAAAGCGAAACATGGCTGGAGCGACGTAAGTTTCACTGACCTCCTGGAACTATTGAAATACGTTCTTCCGGTGGACAACGTTTTACCAACGACTACGTACTCAGCCAAAAAATGATGTGCCCAATGGGTATGGGGTACCAGAAATTCATGCTTGTCCAAATGGTTGCATGCTGTTTTGGAAATCGGATGGTACCGGTCCCATCTACATCTGCCGCTGCTGCTGTCGCCCCATCTACATCTGCCGCTGCTGCTGTTGGCCCTTCCATGAGTGCACCTTCTACGAGTGCTACTCAGAGACCCAGAGGTAGAGGTCTGACCCGTGGGTTGAAACTGCAGAAACCGGATCAGATTAGTCTTCTGTGGGACAAGTATGGGAGGTATGGTGGGGGCAGCAGGTCAGAGTTCACTAGTATGCTAGGGACTCTGGCCAGATCACATTGCTGCATCAACCACACATGGAAACAAGTCCCGGAAGAAGTTAAGGAGACCATCTAGAAGAAGGTGCAAGAACGATACAAGATCCCAGAAGAAGTGAAGAAGACCGTTCTTTCTTTGGTGTCCGGCAAAGCTAAATCATTCCGCCACTACTTGGTTGAGCATTGGATCAACAGGGTGCCCCATGTGAGCCTCCGCCGTATGTTGTGTACAATGGCATGATCACTGAAGAGGAGTGGAAGGAGTTCGTTGAGCGGCACGCCACCCCGAGTTCAGGGTATGTTTGTGTGTACTCTTTTCTTAATTAATGCTCATAATGCTTTATCCCTGATTTTCTAATTAATTTCCTTTTGTACTTTCTTAACAGCAAATACAAGAACAAGCACGGCAAAACCGTGAAGCTAATCTCTACCCCCACACCATGGGACGAAGGGGATATGTGGGCAGCCTCGAGGGATGGAAAGAAGCTGGTTTGCTGACACGGAGGAACGAGGATGGAAGTGAATGCCCGATCGAGGATGTCTCTGAGGCGAGGAGGGTGCAGATGTACATACTGGGACGCCAGAAAACGACCACAAAGGTCAGAGGATATTTCCTAATGCTGCGATGGAACAACTGGCTAACCAAATTGTAAGTATTTGAAAGTAGCTGTTAAATAATTTACTTATATACTCAAGTGTTTGTTGATCTTAAATTTAGTGTTAACTTCTTTGAAAATTGGACAGTACGAAGCGGCATAGAGAGGAGAAGTAGACTTACACGCTCCTCCTTCTCAAGACGACGCGCTCAATCAAATGCTTGGGAAGAAGGATCACCCAGGGCGTGTTAGAGGATTTGGGGGAGAAGTACGTCAGAAGAACGTATTCCCGCCATCTGCTAGGAAGGGTCAGATGAGTGCTGCTGAAGTCGAGGCGATGGTAAAGCGTAGGTTCGCTGCTGAGCGCCAAGCTAATGACGAGAAACAGGCTGCTGAGCGCCGGGCTATCGAGGAGAGGCTGCAGGAAGCGTTGAATGCGATTGCAGATGCGACTACTCAGCAGCAGCAGCTAGATCCTCCTCGACTGTCTTCCTCGTCTAGTTGTGCTCCACCGGCCGCTGCCCCTTACCCGTTTGCCAACATCCATGTTAACTTTGTTTAACTATTTTTCTCCTAAAATAAAGTTATTTAATAGTATTAGATTGACTCACTTATTTATTTCACGTATTCTCTTGTTTATTAAGGAGCAAAAAAATGTCGTCTCCAAATACCATTAGAAGGGCACCCTGTAGATGCGGCCTACGGGACGGTGTTGCCATCAGGTCCACTCACGCTCATCAGTTTCGTACGTCTACCCCCATTCTACGTGCGTGTGACCTTGGACCTGATAGTTGATGGATTTAGCATGCATACCTTCCGATGGGCGTTTGACAACAAATGCACGCTGATCGAAGCGAAGGGAGACATATTTGCCCTGGCCAGCATGTTATATTGTTTTCACCGATGAGGTAAGACTGTTTGACAACTTTAGTATCTAATAAAATGCATTATTTAGCATTAAGTGTCTAATCTAATCTATTATAGATCCCTGAGCTTCCTCGCCGCGTAACCCGGCCCAGACTAGAAGAGACCAGCGCGCCGGCGAATCCTGAGATCCCTGAGCTTCCTCGCCGCGTATCCCGGCCCAGAGAAGAAGAGATCAGCGCGCCGGCGAATCCTGTCAGAAGTACAAGGGTATGTTCTAGATAAATGTTTAATGTTACTATAATAATCAATTAGTAATTATCTTTACATTTATGCTTTACTGTTTGTGTGTGAAGGGTAAGAATCCAGTGAGTCGGGGTGCGAAAGGTAAGAATCCAGCGCCCGTCCGGGTCGCACCAGGACTTCTGAGGCGCCTAAAAATAAGCTCGCACTGCCACAAAAACTTGTTAATGTTTTGGGGGCCAAGCAGATGAATCTCTCTACGACAAGATCATGTTGAAGTCATCTCAAACTAACAACTTCATGATGACGCTTCCAAAGTCGATGTTTCACTACGAAGAAGATATGATCACGGCAATCAACTTTGAGGACATCAGAGAGATGATGTGGTGAGATATCTGAACATTAACATTATTCAAGCTTATCTAAAGTAAGTGTTCTTTCCTCATACTGTAAAAAACATATAGAATAAGTATCTATGAAGTTGCATTGGCTAACTTTTTATAGTACATGTGATATAATAGATGTCTGCTTGAGAGATGTGCTGAGAAGGACATGACCTCCGTTACTTACTGCGGTGTGCCCGGAGCGTTTATCGTACGACTCAGTCACTAGGGACCCGGGAGGTTTTGTGAATACATGATTCATTGCTTCAATGTTGTTGATCAACAGAATAAATTATTCATTCTAATGCCGTATCACCAAACGTGAGTTCTAATATAAAATTACATACTAATTAGCTAACTTTTTTACCTTCATTCTCATTTCATTTTGTATTTGACATTGTAGCCACCACTGGGCTTTGTTTATATTCTGCGCTGCCACCGCTACTCTGCTCGTTCTAGATCCACTAGGGCAGTGGACAGAATTCAACACTGAAGACTTAATCAAAGAGTAAGTTTTTATTACTATTTAATTGTTTGTAAGTTTTTTGAACCAAAATTAATGTACTTGTTCATTTTGCTAAACGCTTTTGTTAATATATGTAACAGTTGTTACAAAAAAACCCCTCAGGGAGAGTTTGGTGATTTGACCGTCGATTACATCAAGGTTTGGTAATTCATGTATTTCATTCGTGCTGCTATTATCTTGTACAATTGTTTTACATTTGTGAATTTTGGTGATTTAGTGCCCTACCCAAAAGGATTCTAGAGTTGCGGGTACTACGTGATGCGGTATATGTACGAGTTCTGCGGGTACTTCCCAAGTTTTAAGAATGATAAAGACAAGGTAATACGAACGCTGTCTTGTATTTAATTCTTTCGGCAGATTTTTTGTGTCTTTATCTTAATCTCATTATGTGTTCCATTCCTTTTCTTGTTGCAGATTAAGAGCATTATGCCAGATTCAAGACTTATGCTCCTGCCGACTTGTTGCATGTCAGAGAGAGCATGGCAGCCATGTTTATGAGAATGGAGTGGTAGACTAGCTAGCTCTGATGTTGCTATCATGGATTTTTTTTTTTACAGTTTTCTGCACCGTTTTTGTACTGTTTTACGCTTCTGTTTTATGCTATTTCTTGCTGGGAGTCATCCTAGCTGTATCTCTACCATGTATAGGTTACACTGCTACCTTTGTAGCCCTCTGATTCTGTTAGTTGCTGCTGCTGTAACAGATTATATTTTTTGTAATGAATTGCTAGCTGCTGCTGTAACAGATTCTAGCTGTTGTATTGAATATTTCTGTTGCAATTGTGCACAGAGAATGAATTTGCAATTGTTATCTCGTTTGCAATTGTGTAACAGATTGAATATGCAATTGAATATGTTACAGATTTCGATCTGGTGCTTTATTAGATGTTATCTCTGTTGCAATTGTGCGCAGAGAATGAATTTGTGTTGTTGGTATTTGATTCAGGTGGTTCAATTGTGCAGTTTCTGCCCTCTGTTGCTTATCTGTTACAATTCTGTCTCTGTTGCAATTGTGTAGATTTGTAAAAAAATAATAAAAAAAATACACTTTAGATGACGGTTCTAACAATAACCGTCATCTAAAGTCCTTTGGGCCGCGCGCCAAATGACTTTAGATCACGGTTTACCAATAACCGTAATGTAAGTCAATGACACACGCGGGCCCGAAAAGGGCCTTTAATTACGGTTTAAAACCGTAATTAAAGACGTCGCCATCTTTATTGACGCCCGCGTAGATTACGGTCCACACCGTTATACACGGTTTTGGACCGTAATTAAAGGGTTCCGTTCCACCAGTGTCAACGTATAATTTGTGTGATTTGGTGAGAATGAGCAAAGTAATGGAGATTGAAGATGGTGCTGTTGCTCTTTTTTGTGAAATCGCCATGGACTCTCTGGGAGAAGAGAATAACAGAGAGAGAGGCTGGGAATCGTAAAAGAGAAATGACAGTATGTGAAAGTAGTAAGCGAGGTGATCGGTTTTTTTTACACTATTCCCTTTTTACTTTATTTATTTGGGGTCTCTGTGACTTAATGCTAACAAGGCTATTATGTGTAATGCAATACTAATTAAAAAAATCGGCCCCACACAAAACACAAGCTGGGAGCATTTTTTGACTTTTACGAAAACGCTCGTTATTTTATACCCGTTTGGCACTATTCACTAACCGGGGCCCGTGTGTCCAGATTTTTTCTCGTTTCTTTATTTTTAAGGTTATTAAGCTCCATTAATACTTAATTATATTTTTAATCAACTATACTTTTTACGGGCTATTTAAACCACTAAAGTCTGTTTTTCGTGTTTTCTCGAAAATTTGCTTTAGAACTCCGTTAGCATTTTAATCCATTATTTGGATCCGTTTTCCTTTCCCCCTCGAGAATCATTCCTGTATACTAATTAGGCCTAACTAAGCCTTAGGAATCCATCTCGGACCCTAACGAGGTCATATATCTCTTACACTCGTTTAATGCGCATTTTTAGCGTTTTTCGCTTTTCAAGTGTTTTGGAAATACCCCAACCTTGATATGTTGTTAAACATTTAAACTATGGTATGTAAAGGCTAAAAAGTGCCTTAGAAAACATCAGTGAACAATTTAAAACCATAGTAAAATGCAATAAAGCACTAAGATACAGTTTGAGCAAAAAACATGCTCTAAGCTTGGAGTGAACCTGGTTAGGACCCAAAGAGCCTACCAAGACTTAATAATATTCAATTATGATTTAATAAGGCTAATTAAGTACCTTAGGAAACCTTGGTAGACAGTTAAAACCAAACAAAACACAAATAAATGCCTTAAAGTCAATAAGAGCAAAAATGTGCTCTAAGCTTGTGATAAATTTGTATAAGACCTAATGGTCATACCTATACCTTAATTATGTTAATGAACATATAACAAATTACCAAAGAAAACCAAGCTTGAAAACAAGTTAAAACACAAAATGTGCTTTAAGGAGTCTTAAAGCACATTTTTGAAAAATTGTCTTGTAAATGAGTTTTGAATGGCTAAATGTCCATCATTACTCTTTAATTAACATGTGTACTATATAGTATCACATTTGGAAGTCTATATCAAGGGAAATAAAAAATTTCACATCTATGTGCCTGTTTTAGTGAATAGTAACTAAATAAGCTAGTTTGTAACATATGTTGTTATAAGTAATTAAATTGGTCAACAAAGACTATCATACCCCTAGACTACTAATGCGGGCCCGTTTTTGTAGTAATTAGTCACCAAACATGTTAGTTTATTAAGTAACAAATGATGACTAATGGTTACTATTTACTTTAAGGTATAATATTCTTCAAAGCAAAAAGCAATCTCCATCTCTCATTTCTCTCTTCATCCCACGTCTTCAACCTCTCTTCTATCTCTTCTTGCTCTCCATTCTCGGTTTGCTATAGTAGCCTCTCTTCTCCATTTTCATTTCCTTGCCAAATCCAACTCCATGCTCCAAATCAAATTCTAAGACCATATTTGTCTTAGTTAGACCAAGCTCTACATTTCTACCTTTTCAAATCTTCAAAAGCCTCATTTCGGTGCCAAGGAGATTCACCATTGATGGAGCTTGAGTTCATCTTTTCACATATTGTTGTTCTCCTTTGCTTCAAGGTAAGGAACTCAAAGAAAATGATGTTTCCTTCATATTTTGTGTTGTCCGAAATTTCACCTCACAATGGTGTCTTTACCTTGCTTGTTTTAGCTCCATTTGAACCTTGCAAGGGCTAGGAGGAGTCCTCTCTTGATACTTATTCAAGTTCTCTTCCAATTCCAAGGTAAAACATTACCTTAATGTGTTAAGACAATATATGTGCCTAGGGTTTGCAATGAGATGAAGCATAATGCTTGAATACTCATTCTATTATTTGTACCTTGTTTAGAAGTTGACAAACAACCAAACATCCTTACCGGTTTTACAAGGAAACAAGAAAGAAGTTTGTGAGGAAAAAAGAGTAAACAAACCTATCTCAATGTAGTTTAAAATGCCTTAGGAAAATGAGCTTGATTTGCTTAATAAATACCTAAGGAGCCAAAGGTGAATGACCTAGAAAATGCTCTCAAGGAAACTATTAAGGGGCATATGTAATGTTGAGTGTATTTGCAGGTTAAAGGCAATATACTATGTGGAATTCAATGTTTAAGGTTTATGCAATTTAAGGGCCTAAGAGCCATGTTATTTAAGGGCCTAAGTGCCAAGCAATTTAAGTTATGCACTATATTGTGATGTAGTGTAGTTTTGAGAATTTAGAGGTTGTAAAGAACATTCTTTGTGAAGATGAGTGTCTTGGATGGTTAAATGAGGAAAAACCTATGTTTGTGTGTAAGGAATGTGCATTAAATGATTAAGTGTTTTTGTTGTAAAAGGGTGAAAACCTAGGTGTTTGTGTGTGAGAATACTCTTGGTGGATTTTAGGTGTTCTTGAATGTCTAATGGTGAAAGCTATGTGCTTTGGTATAGCAATGTGCTAGAAGAACCCATGTCAAAATTTAGATATATATAAGAAGTTCTAAGTGTTTAAAAAGAGTTTTGGTGAGTTTGGAAGTGTTGAGAATGGTTTAAGTGTTCAACTAGTGGAAGAAGCATGCATTATGGTGTTTAAAGATGTAAAAAGGGTTTTGGCAATGTTCTAGAGGATTTAGAATGCAAAAGATGTTTGGGAGATGATGATGTAGTGATGAGGAAACATAATTGGCATAGTGGTTATCATAGGTATGGAACACCACTTAGAAACCTAAGGAGAATATCATAAGTGTTAGGAATTTTGGTATGAAATGAGTAAGTGATTAAGGAGATAGAAAATGAGTTTTATGGGTTGTATGAGGGTGTGAGTGTACCAAATGATGTTAGGAAACATTATGAGGCTTTAGGAGAAGTTTGGTGAAATTGGTTAAGTGCTTAAAGGCTTAGAAAATGAGTGTTTTGCCTTGTCCGAACATCCGTCCGGACATGGACGTTCGGACAGCCTGTTGCGTTAAAAAATTTCAGAGTCTCGACTTGTGTCCGACCTTGGGAAGTCCGGACACAGTTCGGACGTACCTGCTTCTTCATTTAATTTTCCTCGACCCATGTCCGAACTTCCGGACACAAGTTCGGATAGGCGTCTGTATTCAGTTTTGAGTCTCGACTTGTGTCCGAACTTGGGAATTCCGGACACAAGTTCGGACAGGCCACTGTATGGACCAAAAACTTTGTTTTAAGGTGGGAAAAGTTGCCTAAAATGGTGATTACTAAGTAATGATGTTATAAGAATGTTAAGGACATGTTAAGTGAGTTCTAATGACAATTTCGTGGGGAAAGGTTGTTTTAAAATGTAAAAGTAAAACAAGTTAAAATGTGAAGTTATGTAACTAAGTTAACGGGGAAAAGTTATAAGCATTAGACTTTAAACATCATGTTACCCCCGATGTTAATAAAAGTACATGTAATGTTATCAGTTGTTCGAGAATTGCTCGAGGAACATAAGTGGACGTGGTAAAGTGGACTCCGTGACAGGTATGGTTTTCTTTTCTTGCACCTGTGTCCTACCGGATTACACCGGCTTGTATGCCAATATGTTTTTTTTGTGTGTTTGCCACGTTATAAGATAAATCATGAAACGAGTTTACAGTCGTTATTGTTGTTGTGTGTTTATGTGCCGATACCGGTAACCTCGAATGCGCTTGAAGGGCTAGTTAACCACTATTAGGTAAACGTAAGAGAACGGTATCCGGTGATAACGTTTCCGACCTAAGGAACATTCTAACCACGACCATGCGTGAGTTAGTTATGTGATGTTTGTGTGTGATGTTTTGTGTGTGAATGTATGACTCTCCCTTCCCTTGTGTGTGTCTAACAAGACTTAACCCAATGTTGTGATTGTTTAATTAAGTTCAATGTTGAACTTCTAACAAGTGCTAAGGGGGAAGTGAGGAGTCCGGTCTGTTCCGGCCACGCGTGTGAGTATGGGGGTCGTTGTCATATCAGGTTCGATCCTCTCTGTATGTTATGGTTGTTTTCCAATTTGGATCCCAACCTTCCTTTAGCTTAACCAAGGCTATTACTGACTCACGTCGGGCCATAGGGGCATACTATGTTATGTTTATTCGGTGTGCTTGGATCACTATATCCGAGACACCTTGTGTTAAGTTATCCGTTTATTTAACGAGACGGTAACGAGTTATGTAACGAGCTTATCATGAGACTGGCAACATTCTCTAGGCTCATCAGTGAATTAACTATGTTTGGGTCGGCTCCTAAGAGGACCGTTCCCGTTATGTTATTGATGTTGTTGTAATGCAATTCCTATTGCGATGTTATCATGTGCACGTCGAAACGTGAAACGTGTTGTTATGTTTTGTTATGTGAGGAATGTTATATGTTGTAAGATATGGAGTATGGGGATCATGGATATGAATCCCAGTTGCGATAAGAGGCGTTTAAGGATACCCGATTTAAGGGTAAGTGTCGTCTATTAAGGAAGTTGCTCCATTAGAGGAGGAACACTCTAGGGATAATGAATACCATGAGTGACTTATCAAGTAAGGATGTATTATCCGTTTGTTGAGCCCATTGAGGCGAAATGTTTTGTGTTGTGTGTTTACAGTTGCATGCATGATTTAAATATAATCAATCACATGCTAAGACGACAATTAGTTGTGCGTGGCCCGGTAGCATGTGGGCTGCGGGATTACCATACCAGCAAAGGTGCTGAGCCCCTTGGGGGCCACCCTTTCTCTTCTTTTCCTATTTCAGGTACAAAGAGCAGGAGGCCGTTCGAGAGTAGGACGGGATGTCGTTGTACATGGGTAATCATTTAGGTTGTATTTATACAGTAGGTGTAGTAAGACCGAAATTGTTATCGGCAACAGTTTGTGTAATACTCGGTACAGTTGAAAGGTGTATGTTGCTGTTGTTGTTGTTAATGAAAAGGGTTGGTAATGTGTAGTCGCTCAGGAATTTAGCCCATCAGACCGGTACAATTGTGAGCCTCGGTTTTAAACCCTATCCTATGTGGATTAAGTTGATTAGGATCTAATCGGGTTTTAGGTCCACTTATAACCTAAGATTAATAACTATGTCATATAACAATAATTATTAAAACCTAAGCTAGCTCACTGGAACCTATTATGAGTCGCCACCTAATTTTGACCTAGATTAAATTAGGAAAGGAGAGTTCGGGTTCGGGGGCTTGATATTCGACTTAATTAGGGTTCAAATTACTTTCATTACCCACCTTCCTAGGTCGTTTTTCCTCTACTTGGTTCAAATATACGGCTTTCTCAAAGTTGTTTTATTTAACCTAGGTGCGTGCTTCTGTTTTTTTTTATGTTTTAACGTTTTTTCGACGGAAAACTAAAGTGAATTAAAATTACCTAAACTAGGTTTCGGAGGCAGAATTTAGGTCAGTTTTTTGTTTCCGTCCGTGGCCACGGACCTAATGTCCGAGACCACGGACCCTAGTTACCTATATGAAAATAAAAGTCGAATTAAACAGAAAACAGAAAATTGTAAAGTCCGGGGCCACGGACAGGCCGTCCGTGGGCCCGGACATTATTAGAAAAAAACTATTTTTAAATTTAAAATCTCGCCGCCGTCCGTGGGCGTCCGGGCTTACGGACAAGGAGTCCGGACCCCGGACATGACGTCTGTGGGTGCGGACCGCCCTCGGACGGCGGCGTTAAGGCTGTTCCCGAAGGTGTTTTTGACTCAAATTTTATGGGTGTGTAGCCTGAAAGATGTACAGACGTTAGTGATTTAAGTTTCAATTTGAGTTCGAATTATAGCACGAAACTTAGTAAACAAGTTATTGGACAGAAGCTTAACAACACATCGATACAGAAGCGTACAAAGTTAGTTTGAGCCCAAATTTTGAGGCAAGACATAATACCGTGGGGAATTAGGGAAGTGGAGTTTCTACCTGTTTTACCTTCGGATTCACAATGTTTCTTCACCACCAGGATTCGTCGAGTGCTCCGTTGATGGCAGACCCGAGAGGATTTCGACCCAGCTTCTGGTTGTTGGTTGTTCTTGCTGTTCTTCACGTTTTGGTGGTGTTTTTGTGGGGGTTTGATGACTATTGATGCTTTGGGGATTGGAAAACGTGTTTAGATGGTGATTTCGGGGGATTTTCGGTATGATTTGGTGGCCGGGTGTTGGAAAACGTGAGAGAGAGTGAGGAGGCCGTTTTTCTGATTCTCTAGGGTTCTTGAGCATATGAGGTTCTGATTTTATCCAAAAACCTATCCCCTTATATAGACTTTCTTAAAGATAAAGAAAATCTAGTAAAAGTAAGATTTTTTCGATATTTTAGTTAAGTGACTTCCCAAAGGAATTTTGCTGTGAAATTTTAACCACGTGTCAAGGATGGAAATTATGAATTTTCTGAAGTGGAATCGGATTTTTTAAATGTTGGAATATTTTAAATTGAATTTCTCGTCAGATTCAGTCAGAAATTGCTAGAAAATTATTGGAAATTCGAAAAATCAAAATTCCAATGCCATATGCTTAAATGTCATCCTCTATCATGGTTAATAAATATCAAAGCGTTTCAAGCTGATTTGGGCATCCTTTGGAGGAGAGAGAAAGCTTACAAGAGGTCTTAGGAGCCTTTAAAGATTACCAAAACGCCCCTGAAAGTGACGAAGCTGCTCCCCATGCCATGGAACGTGCCGATCGGGCCGGGATCCCTCACCGCTTGATTAAAATGCCTCTCACAACACCAGTACCTCGTAGACCCTAACCGGGGGGTCAAAATTTGGGTATAACAGATTGCCCCCCGTCAACTAGACTTTGTAATGAAAGCGAGAAGGCTAGTTGATGCCTGAGTGATACCCCAAAATTTAAAATGTTTCCAAGACCCTGCATGTTATCAGAAAACTGATAAGTTGTGTCGAGCTATTCTAGGCGCTGACTACCTACAATGAATGAGATGATGTCAAGCGGTTCTAAGGCGCTGACTACCTACAATGAATGAGATGTTGTCAAGCGTTCTAAGGCGTTGACTACCTATGACGAATGAGATGATGTCAAGCGGTTCTAAGGCGCTGACTACCTACATGAATGATTGTTTGTCAAGCGTTCTAAGGCGTTGACTACCTATACGAATGAGATGATGTCAAGCGATTCTAAGGCGTTGACTACTATAATGAATGTGATGATGTCAAGCGATTCTAAGGCGTTGACTACCTATAATGATGATAGCTAGGTGGCATGCAAATGCAAACGCTTGAATGGTAATGATGCTAATGATGCTGATGATGTTGATGATGCTGATGATAATGCTGATGATAATGTTGATGATAATGCTGATGATGCTCGGATGCTTCTGGGGACCGAAACCCGTGCCAATGCTCCTGGCTGGACCCAATGTGGACTTATTGCCATCGCCCCCCAAGCCGGTGTGCAGGGATAACTCCTAGTAAAAACCTTGGGGACTTATTGCCATCGCCCACCATTCGTTGATCCCGAAATAAGTTGACATCGCAAAGGAGGATTTATTGCCATCACCTCGCCAACTTTTCCGTCGCCAGGTCTTGTGACGCGCCTGGATGATGCAACTAGGTCTTATGACGAGCCTATTTGAATGTGATGAATGCAATGTAATTGATGAGAGTGGGTAAGCTAAAGGTAACGCTAGGTCTTACTACGAGCCTAAGGGAATGCACTAGGTCTTATAACGAGCCTAAAGGATGGAACTAGGTCTTATGACGAGCCTAAGGGTTGGAACTAGGTCTTACTACGAGCCTAAGGATGGATCTAGGTCTTATGACGAGCCTAAGGTTGGAACTAGGTCTTACTACGAGCCTAAGGATGGATCTAGGTCTTATGACGAGCCTAAGGGTTGGAACTAGGTCTTACTACGAGCCTAAGGATGGATCTAGGTCTTATGACGAGCCTAAGGGTTGGAACTAGTCTTACTATGAGCCTAAGGATGGATCTAGGTCTTATGACGAGCCTAAGGATGGATCTAGGTCTTATGACGAGCCTAAGGGTTGGAACTAGGTCTTACTACGAGCCTAAGGATGGATCTAGGTCTTATGACGAGCCTAAGGGTTGGAACTAGGTCTTACTACGAGCCTAAGGATGGATCTAGGTCTTATGACGAGCCTAAAGGTTTTCTAAGTGAAAGTGAGTAAAATGTATGATGGGTCTAAATGGATGTAGAAGGATTAGGGTTATGTCAAATCTGGAGATGGTGAGGCTCATGATGGGCCTATGAATGTTTGAGTGTGAAGATAGGGCCTAGGTCGGGCCTGCGGGTATTTGATGTGGAGGAAGGGCTTAGGACGGGCCTGAGAATGTTTGATGTGGATGCAAGGGTTTATGCCTGTGGTGGGATGGTGGTGCTCAAGCTTTAGGTTTCAATTGGTGTTGTCATGGCAATTGTTGGAACCAACAATTGCCCCCAGTATTTTTCTTAGGACGATCTGAGTTTAGAGCTCATGGCAATTGATCGGAACGATCATTGCCCCCAGTGTTTTCTTTGATTAAACGCGCGAACAAGTCTCATCCTTACAAGGTCGAGGCTTATGCTTGATGTGGTGCTTCCTAACCTACACTCGGCGTGTTAGGTGTTTGCACTCGTTTCTCACTTACGGTCACAACTTCTCAACCATTGAATTTGACATTTGTTAGATTTACGTGTTCAACCTGCTACCTTCACATGATCTATACACAACTATTAAGTCGGAAGTCTTTTGGGCTTATAACATGGCTATGGGGTGTGATGAATGACAATAGGACAATGGAGGAATGTTTAGGATATGTGGAGCTATAAGGGTGACCAAAGCTGCAACTTGCACCGTCTCTCGGACTTGTCTTCTTTGCCTTGAAGACGTTTGGCTACTTCGTGATGACTTCGCTTATGAACTTGGGACTTGGAACTTTTGGGTTGTTTCTTGCACCTTTCCTCTTTCTTCCAATTTTGGATTTCTTCGAGGCTTTTCAGGTTTGCCTTTCTTTGAATCTCCTTTCCTTCGGGGTTCTTGTGTTTCCCGGTTTTGATCTTTGAGAGCTGTTTTTTTGATGTTAGCTCATTTTGGATCCTGTGTCACTTTGGGACCATTTGCGGATCGCTTCGTCACGCTGGTAGCGGTTCTGCTTCTTTGGACTTGTGAAGTTGTTGCTCAAAAGTCGGGCTCCTTGCTTCCTTTGGTCACCGGGTTGGTTATTCATCATTGGCTGGCTTGTTTGTGGGGCTTGTATATTGTGAAAGAGGTCATATATGAAAAGCTCAGCGGGGGTGCCTAGGGTTTAATGTCTGGGTTCACAGGCTTTTGGCTGTGTGGTGCTGTACCTAGGTGCTTCGTCATCCCTGGTAGTTGTGTATCTGTTCTTTGTTACTTTTCATAGGTTTAAGCGTAAATTTACAAAATATCTCCTTCGACCGGAGTCATGCCGTTTACCTTACCTTTGAATGTGACCTCTCCGGAGCCGTGTAAAAATGACACGCTCTTTCGCTCTTGGTTTTACCGCTCAAATACTCTCGCGAGGCGTTCACTCAGGGACTTGTTTGCACATTTAAACGAAAGAAATAAACATTATCGTTCTTTAACTCAGATTGCCCCCAGTATTGTTGTGGGGTGTATTTGACGAACCTTAGAATGCCCAAGTTATTTATGGGGGTGATTATATGTGTGGTGGTGAACAGTGGTGGTGAGTGGTGATGGAGTGATTGCTGGGTGATTCACTTTTTTTTGTTCCTCTGGTGGCGGCAGTTTTGTTTTTATGTGCCAGGTGAATAGCAAAAATAAAGTGATGTGGCGGCTGCAACGGAGGTGGCAAATGCGGATGGAAATGTGGTTTTGTACAGGGGGTTCCGTGAAAGAGCAAAGGTTTTTCTCTTATACGCTTGCAGACATGCCTTATGAGAGAGTTTTTTTCCTCCCTTTTTTAGCGCGTGAACGGAAGTATAAACGTTGAAACATGAACAAAGAAGAAATTTTATTGATGACCCAAGGGAACAACAATGGTACCGGTACCAACTAAACAGGTGAACTAGTTAAAACAACCTAAAAGAAAAGAAAAAGGACAAGGACAAAAGCTACGCAAAACAACTTAAAAGGAGAAAAACAACAAAGATTCCTAGTGGTGATCTGGCATAGGGTTCCCGAAGATATTCCCGCGCTCTGAGAACTGAAACCCCTGGTCAATCAGGTCTTGGATCTTATGCTCTAGGGCCCTGCAATGATCGGTGTCGTGACCTGGTAACTGATGGTAGTGACAGAACTGATTTGGACTCCTGCCCAAACGGGTGACTCCTGGTCGGGGCGGAAGAGGCTGTAAGATGTTCTGCTCCTGGAGCTTTTTCAGAGCATGACTCAAAGGCCGTCCGATATCTGTGAATTCTCGCTGACTGAAATCCGGTCTGGGAGGCGGTACCGCTCGATAGTTCCTCCCTTGCTCCCTTGGCTGCTGGACTGCATTCACCTCATACTGTCCCGCGTACCTCCGCGGTGCGCTCTGTGCATAAGCTGTGGTTGGGTAGGAAGCTTTCGCCGGTTCAGATTTTGAGAACTTTGAGTTACTTCCGGCTCCTCGAGAATATCCAAGCTTTAGGTCTCCCCTGTGGATCTTCTCCTCCAAAACTCCTACCTGGCCCATGAGCATATCAAAGCTTGGAAAGTACATATACTTTAATTCATCATTGTACTGCTTTTGCATGTTCTCAACAATCATGCGAATTTGTTCCTGCTCATCCATCCTTGTGGGCATGCCCGCTGCTTTCCTCCTCCACCGCTTTATAAAGTTAGACATGGACTCACTTCCTGTTTGGCGCGTGCTGGCAAGGTCAGACCGGGTGATTTCCAAGTTTTTAGCATACTCAAAGTGAGTCAGGAAGGCTTCACATATCTCCTCGTACGTCTTGGTGTTCATTCTCTGAGTTAGGTACCATCGTTGAGGAATCTCATCTAGGTACCGAGCGAAAACCTTGGCCTTCTGCATATCATTGAGCCTCAGGATAGACATCTCCCGATCAAACATCGCCAAATGAATTTGGGGATCGGTCGAGCCCTTGTAGAGAGCCAAAGTGGGGAGCTTCAGCTTTGCAGGTAGCTCAACGTCTGGATAGGATCCCATGGAGAGGTAGTCAAAACCAGCAGGTTTTCCAGCCTTTTCCATGCGCTCAATGCACCTCAGAACCCTCTGAACCTCAGCGGCTAACTGATTCCCGGGAGCACCACCCCCATATCCGACATGGGTGTCATGTCCCTCCAAGGAGATATTGTCCATGCCGTATAAAGGGTTGACAAATCCTTGCAGTGATGGTCCTTCTCGTCTTGCTCCTCCAAGGATCCTATTTTCTCATGGAGCTCACCCGTTGCCGCTGCATGCCGTGCCTCTAGGGCTCAATGGCAGCTTGATGTTTTTGTACCAGCTGGCCATTTGATCCTGCTCCCCCATTGGACCCCCCAGCGTCCTCCTTCTTTGGCGACCGTTTCCAATGCGGCCAACTTATCTTCTAGCTTGGCGATTGTGTCCACATACTTATTCTCGAGTGCCTGGATTGCCTCCTGG